>CM033750.1:29974360-30166219 GCA_019671005.1 Hibiscus mutabilis | reverse complement strand
TCCTTATTCGATCTCGTTGTTCACTTTCTTCTTTTTTACGGGCGTCGATAACCCACTTCACTGTCGGGTTCAACCATTCCAACATTTCTTTTTCTCCATTTACGATTTGGGATTCTAAAGTGCCCTTTCGGGTTTTCGCTTTAGAGAGTTTTTTTTAGGGGTGCCCTTCTGGGTTTTCACCCGAGAGATCTCTCTTGTTATCTCGCATGCTTTCCTTGAATAAGCATGACGTACGCCATTGGTCATCCTATCCGGTTGTTTGAAGCTTTCCGCATTCCCTATCAATAGTCGTTATGTAGGGAGCTAGAGGGCGAAGTTAACATCATTTTCTTAAATCACCTGCATTTTTAAGGTTAGATCACAGTAATGCTCAGAAATCTCTTATTTTACCATAAGCCTATGTTAGCTTATTTGCCTGAAATTAACAAGAAGACAAGGAACGGATGCTCAAAAACACGATTTTATTACGATTAAGGGCTTGAGATATCTTAAAAGAGGTATGACACACATGAGAAAGAAGAAAAGTTAAGTATGAAATACAAGATCCCTCATTATCTTCGATATGAATGATACATGATCTTGTCAACCGGCGTAGGATCTTTTACCTGAAGCTCCCTCTTCATGATGTTCATGGGGATACCCTTCTCTTCGGATATTCAACTTTCAATTTACCCGAGCCGCCCTTTGCAGGTTTTCAGCTCAGGTCCTCCCTCTGCTTCAAGACGCCCTATTTCGGGTTTTCGCCCTGAGCTCTCCATTTTTGTTCTTTTTTTCATTTTAAAGATAGTATTTCTTAACAAAGATCATCAAATTCTGAGGTTTTTCAGCTCGTCTCCATCCATTTCTGTTAAAATTAAGGCTCCTCCTGAGAAGGCATTTTTTACCACGTACGGCCCTTCCCAGTTGGGCATCCACTTTCCTCGAGAATCTTTCTGAATCGGGAGGATTTTCTTGAGCACAGATTCCCTTCTTTGAATTCTCTTGGCGCACCTTTTTTGTTGTATGCTTGCATCATCCGCTTTTGTTACATCATCGACCATGACAAATGGCCTTTAGTCTCTTTTCATCAATGAGATTTAGCTGGTCGAGTTTTGGCCTGCACCCATTCGGCTTCTTCCAATTTTACTTCATTTAAGACCCGGAGAGACGAGATCTCTACCTCGATGGGGAGTCTTGCTTCGGTACCATATACCAAGGAGTAGGGTGTTGCCCCGTTGATGTGCGAACGGATGTCCTATAGGCGAAAAGGGCAAATGGCAACTTCTCATGCCAATCCTCGTAGGTATCGTCTGTCTTTGCTATGATCTTCTTTATGTTCTTGTTTGTTGCTTCCATTGCTCCATTCATTTTAGGATGATGGGTGTGGAGTTGTGGTGTGTTATCTTGAATCGAGTGCACACGTCCGTCATCATTTTGTTATTCAGATTAGGCGTTGTCGGTGATGACCCTTTCTGGCAATCCGTATCGACAAATAATCTCCTTCTTTAAGAACTTACATATTGTAGTCCTTGTGATGTTGGCGTAAGACGCTGCCTCTACCCATTTAGTGAAATAGTCTATGGCGACCAAAATGAAACGGTGTCCATTGGAAGCTTTCGGATGAATCTGCCTGATGACGTCCATGCCCCACGCCGTAAAAGGACACGGAGAATTCATGGTGTGTAAAGGCGATGGGGGTGGTGCGTGAATCTTGCCAGCGTAAATTTGGCATTTGTGGCATTTCCTGGCGTAATCGATGCAATCTCCCTCCATGGTCAACCAGAAATAACCATATCTCATAATTTTCTGGGCTATAGACAGCCCGTTGGCGTGCGTTCCATAGAGCCCGTCATGTACTTCGGCTAAAATCTCCTTCGCCTCCCGGGCATCCACACATCTCAGCAATGTCTGATCATGACTTCTCCTATATAGGATTTCCCCATCTAGGACGTATCTTGTTGCCATTTTTCTGAGTGTTTTTCTGTCATTGTCATTTGCCCCTTCTAGATACTTTCGAAGCTTGACATATTGCAAGATGTCATAGTACCATGGGTTTCCATCAATCTCTTCCTGTACATTACAACAATGAGCAGGCCTTTCAAACGTTCGCATCTCAATGGGCTTCATTTCTGCCCCGGTGTTTGTTTTAAACATGGATGCCAAGGTTGCCAAGGCGTCTGCCATCTGATTTTCTTCTCGGGGCCGATAATTGAAGCTGGCCTTTTCAAACTTTTTGGTGAGCTCTTGAATCAATTCATAATATTTGACCAACTTCGGGTCCCTGGTTTCCCATTCCCCGCGCAATTGGTAAATTACTAAGGATGAATCTCCGAATACTTGAAGTTCCTTAACCTTTCTCTCAATAGCTGAGTTCAGTCCCATAACGCAAGCTTCGTATTCAGCTATATTGTTAGTGCAGAAGAATTCCAATCTGCTGGTGAAAGGATAATAGACGTCCTCAGGAGAAATTAGCACTGCTCCTATCCCATGTTCGAGGGCGTTAGAGGCTCCATCGAAGTAAAGCTTCCATGATTTATCATCTGAAACCTCTTCCTTGGTTGTAATGCACATCAAGTCTTCGTCTGGTAAATTAAAGTTCAATGCCTCATAGTCGTCCGAAGTACGACTAGCTAGGAAATCCGCTACGGCACTCCCCTTTACGGCTTTCTGGTTAACGTATACAATATCGAATTCGGATAAGAGCATCTGCCATCGGGCCATCCTTCCTGTTAGTGCTGGTGCTTCTATTAAGAACTTCAATGGGTCTAGCTTGGATATCAACCAAGTAGTATGGTACAGCATATATTGTCTAAGCCGCTTGGTAGCCCAAACTAGAGCACAACACAGCTTCTGCACTTGCGGGTACCGCGTTTCGCAATCATTGAATTTCCTGCTTAGGTAATAGATGGCTTGCTCCCTTTTTCTTGACTCATCGTGTTGCCCCAATACGCATCCCATTGAATTCTCAAAAACTGTCAGGTAGAGAATTAATGGTCGATCTGGTACTGGTGCGACTAAAATTGGAGCATTTGTCAGGTACCTTTTGATCTTTTCTAGGGCTCTTTGACATTCCTCATCCCACACACCAGGATTATTCTTTCTAAGAATTCTGAAGACTGGGTCACATTGGTCGGTTAATTGGGAAATGAAACGAGAGATATAATTCAACCTCCCCAGGAAACCGCGAACTTCCTTCTGAGCGTGGGGTGGTGAGAGATCCTGGATGGCTTTCACTTTATCTGGATCGATCTCAATTCCTCTTCTTCTTACCACGAACCCTAGGAGTTTTCCAGAAGTAACGGCGAAGGTACACTTGGCAGGATTGAGCCTCAGCTAGTACTTCCGTAGTCTTTGGAATAGTTTTCTCAAGTTCTGTAGGTGCTCTTCCTCTGTTTGGGATTTGGCAATCATGTCGTCCACGTATAATTCTATTTCTTTGTGCATCATGTCATAGAAAAGAGTCACCATTGCTCTTTGGTATGTTGCCCTTGTGTTCTTTAGCCCAAACGGCATCACCCGATAACAAAAAGTGCCCCACATGGTTATGAACGTAGTTTTCTCCATGTCGTTAGAGTCCATCTTTATCTGATTGTACCCTGAGAAGCCGTCCATGAATGAAATCCATGAGTGTCTGCAGTGTTGTCAACCAGCGTGTCAATATGTGGTAAGGGGAAGTTGTCTTTAGGGCTGGCTCGGTTTAGATCCTTATAATCTACACACATACGAACTTTTCCGTCCTTCTTTGGTACCGGTACAATGTTTGCAACCCATTCGGGGTATTTGGCTACCTCCAAGAACCCAGCATCAAACTATTCTTTTACTTCCTCTCGGATCTTTAACAACATATCTGGTCTCATTCTTCGAAGTTTTTGCTGTATTGGTTTGCACTCCGATTTTGTTGGCAATTTGTGCACCACTATGTCGGTATTCAACCCTGGCATATCTTGATAAGTCCAGGCGAAAACATCCTTGAATTCCTGAAGTAGGGTTATCAGTTCGTGCTTAGTTTTTGAGGAAATCGTCGTTCCTACTTTTATTTCTTTTCTCTCTTCTTCAGTCCCCAAGTTTACAACTTCTGTTTCTTCTTGGTGGGGCATGATCTGCCTTTCTTTGTTGGCCACCATTCTCTTTAACTCTTCCGGGACCTCACCTTCTATCTCATCATATCCTTCCTCAATTCCCTCTAAGACCTCAGGGCATTCAAAATTCACTCCAGGATTGGATCCGGTATCATTCATATCGTCAATCATGAGCGACCTGCATTAAATGAGAATGAATTGTATTGGGAAGGAGACGGTTTTATATGAAGGGAATGAACATGAAGAATGCATGAATGAAATAAATGAAACTTTGGTCATTCAGGAAAGTGGGGATATTTTCATTTCAATCAAAAAGTTAACATAGGTGCCCTATACAAGAGATCCCCATTGTTTACGGGCAAAAACAAAAGGTTATTCGGAGCATTACTCTGATCTATTCCTAAAAACCATAGGTAGATCAATGCAGCTCCAGTTATCGAGTGTTTCCCCGGGATGGCAGGGGTGGATGTTGGTCAACATTTTGCTGCCTCGGTCTTTTTCAGCTATCATGTTGATGTACATCCCTTCAAATGATTCAATGAATGTCTCCTCCTGGTTGAGTACGTCATTTTCCTTCATTGCCTCTTCAACCTCTTGACCTGGCTGGTAGAATCCTCCGGAGACAAAAGTGGTTTTTAAACTAGGAAAGGACATTGGTCTCCACGAAATGTCTTCTCCTTTAAATCTGGCTTTTCTTTGCTCTTCCTTTCTCTTGTATTCCTCTTTTCTCTGTTGGACACTTGGTTGGTAACCCAGCCCAAAATGATCCTTCTTGGTTATCATATTCTTGGCTCTTAGGTTTCCTTGTAATTTCTTCCCCAGCCCCTTTCCTACTTTGGCTCCTCGGCCCAAAGTTTCTACGAAGGTCATCTTGGTACAATTAGATAACCTGGGATAAGGGATCCGACTTCCCTCCGAAACAAACGTGGCATTCACTAGTTCTAATGCTTGGAACGAGCATTCTGCAGCATCTTCATCATTTTGAATATAGGGGGCGTCTGATGTCACGGAAGTAACAATTTCCTGCTCAGCCTCTACTGTGACCAATTTACCTTCGACTACAAATTTTAATTTCTGATGCAATGATAAGGGGACAACTCCTGCGGAGTGGATCCATGGTCTTCCCAATAAGCAGCTGTAAGATGGATTTATGTCCATCACCACAAAATCGATCACATATTCAGTCGGTCCGATCAATAGGGGCACCTCAATTTTCCTCATTGTTCATCTTTGCGTACCATCAAATGCTCTTACCGAATTGTGGCAGGGCTTTAGGTGAGAACCATCTATTGGTAGTTTTTGCAGGGTCACCATAGGTAAGACGTTCAAAGCTGACCTGTTGTCAATCAGTACGCCAGGTACTACATACCCTTTGTAGTGGGTTGTGATGTTAAGGGCTTTGGTGGACCCCATTCCTCCCTCAAGGATCTCATCATCACTGAATGTTATATGATTATAGGCAGTGATATACCCCACTATCCTGTCCAGATTTGTCACAGAAATATCCTGGGGCACAAAAGTTTGATTTAGTACTTTTAATAGCGTCTCCCGGTGTTTTTCTAAACTCAAGAGTAATTCCAGTACTGTGATCCTGGTCGGTTTCTTTCGTAGTTGTTCCACTACGTTGTACTCGCTATGTCTCAAGAACTTCAGAAATTCTTTGGCTTGGGTCTCAGTTACCGGCTCATTCATCTTTGGGGGAGGTTCTTCTCCAAATATCTGCGTGGGGCTAACTGCTGTATTCTTCCCCTTATCTGTTTCAGCTGCTTTCAAAGCCTCGGAGGAATAACATCTGCCGCTCCTTGTGAAATGGCCTGCCTCACCAACGTTTACATCGCTCTGGCTTTGTTGGTATTTTAGCGTAGGCTCTTTTACCTGACCATGTTCTAGTTTTTCTGGAGTGGTCACATTTACAGGATAATTCCAGGGGGTTTGCCGCATATCCTTGAATGGGAATGGGGATGGTGCTGAAATGATGATCCTGGGACTTATCTTGTTGGTTTCTCCTTGGGAGGCACCTGCATTCCTTGGCCTGGGAGAGATGATAAAAGGTCTATCATTCCCGTATTTAGATTTGGGGCTATCCGTCATATGTACGTCCGACCCCTTCTTCCCCATGGGCTCCTCAAAGAATTCTATTTGCTTTTCATTCATCAATTGTTGTACCAATCTCTTGAACTCATCGCACTCTTGGATGTCATGTCCTTCATTCTGGTGGAATTCGCAGTACACTCCACATCCCTTCTGCCTTATTATCATGCCTTTGTCGATCACACTGGTCATGCATAACTGTTGAAATACAAACCATAAAGGAGATTTGATTTCTGATACATCATCCTTAATCCTCCTGGTGAAGTATTCTTCAATAACATTTACTCCTCTGCTCCCATGATTAGGTAGCGGGTTAGTAGCTACACTTGGTTCTTCAAACTTCAATATCCTAGAATCTATTAAATTCTGCACAAGTTTTTTGAAGGCAAGGCAGTTCTCAGTGGGATGTCCAGGGGCACCACCTTGATAGTCGCAATGCGCGTTCGGATTATACCAAGAAGGGAAGGGCGGATTGACAGAAGTAACGATGTATGGACGGACCAGGTCTGGTTCATACAACTGGGAATAAAGTTCCGAGTACGAAACAGGTAGGGGAGTGAAAGTTCTCCTCTCTTTCTCTTTTCTGGAGATTCTCTCCTCTCTTTGATTCGAGATTTGTGTTTTTCCCACAGGTGCTTGTGGCTGTGAGACTGTGAAGTTCTTCGGGGTGGTCTAAGTACTGGTGGCGTTTACTTCATTCCTCTTGCTATATTTCCGAGACCCTTCCCCGCTATCAATTCTACCACTCTTAATTACCAATTCAAGGGACTCCCCAGTCCTGATTAAGTCAGCAAAGCACTGCGTTGTGTTATTAATGAGGCGATCAAAGAGTGCCCCTTTCAGAGTATTAACAAATAACGACGTAATTTCATGTTCCGGGAGAGGTGGCTGAATTTGGGCTGCCACTTCCCGCCACCTTTGGGCGTATTGCCGCAGGCTTTCGTTGGACTTCTGCCCCATATTTTCCAACATAATTCTACTGGGGGTCATATCTGTTACATGCTTATATTGCTCAATGAGTGCTCTCTACAGATCTTTCCATGTCTTAACATTTACCATGCTTAACTGGGTGTACCACCGTAATGCCGCTCCAGTTAGGTTGTCCTGGAAACAGTGTATTAGTAGCTTTTCGTCTTTAAGGTAGGCCGCCATCTTTCGACAGTACATTGTTATGTGCGCGGAAGGACAAGTGGTTCCATCGTATTTGTCGAACTCTGGTGTTTTAAATTTTGGTGGTAGGACAAGATCGGACACCAGACTTAAGTCGCTAGCGTCATTTCCTGACTCTTCCATAGATTGTAACGTTTTAAATTTTTCCTCCATGAGGTGAAACCTCTCATCCCACTTTTTCTCTACCTCGGTCCTGATTCTTTCAACCATGTTCAGGTCCGGCACCTCCTCTTCATAGGGTGCTTCAGTGTCGAGGGGTTGAGTTTCAGGTGCCCCTATCTGAAGACTAGTTGACATTCCAGCAGGGTCGATATACATCTTTCTAGCCGGATTCGGTGCAGCTGGTTGAACCTTGTAGTGAGCTGGGGTACCTTCTGGTTCTTGAACGGTTTCTCCTTCCACTCTTTTTCCAAGGCTTTTAGCCAACAGTACGGTTATGTCGGATACTATCGATGCTTGTGACTGAGCAATCTGGTCACTGAGGCTTCTTTGGGCCTCTTCAAGCCTTGTCTCTAGCTCTTTTTGCCCTTTTTCTAAACTGATTATCCTGTCTTCCATGAGCTTGCTTTGTAATCAGGTAAGGTATGGATGATGAATGATTGCGGGTTAACTACACACACTGCCACAATATTCATACCGTTAATATGGTTGCAAGAAAGGTAAATGCATGTATAATGATGTGAATGTCATGATGCAAATGCGAGAATGTATGCAGATAAGGTACTGATTCTGCTGGTAATCACCCTTTTGAACTACTTCCACGGGAATTAAAGGGTCTAAATTACAACAAAGTTCGTATTACAAAATGAAGATTCCTAATACAAAAGAGCTAAACACAAAGTCCTATAGATAAGCCCTAGCTTTATCTCCAAAGTTCTAATTGCCCTGAGCAACTTGATGAACCTGGGAGCTTCTTCCATTTCTGGGACTATGAAATGTCGGAGTGTTTCGGCCTCGATAGCCAACTCATTCACATGCCTGGTGACTCGCTGTATGTCCACCATCAAGTTTGCGTAATATTGGTCTCTATCCTGTACCATCCGGGTAGCGTCACTCAGTCTCCTTTGCCAATAAGTGTCCCTTCCGGCTGTAGCCTCCTCAAATACAATAATTCTTTCCTTATAATCTTCAACAGTTGCTTCAGGGGACTTAATTCGGGTTCTTAACATGCCTACTTCGCGCTCTCTTTCTTGTAGCTCAGTGAAGCCATTTCTCTGGCAGTATGTTCGAAATGAGTGTTCTACTTCTATCACCTTTTCTGTCAATTCGTTATTTTGACTTCGGTTTTGATCCAGACTTTGAATAGTATCATCGTACAACTTTTGCATTTCTAATAGTCTATTCCGGCTACTCATGGACTTTCTCTTCCATACGGCGACGTTTTCCTTCTCATGATTGACTGCTTGTTTTCCCTCGCTGATTTCTTGCATGAGTCTTTCCTTTTCTTGGTCAATGACCTTCTTGGAGGACCATTTTTCTTCCTCCATAGCCGACCGGCAGCTTTCTATCTCTTTCTCAATCGCTCTCTTGCTGATTTCTCGTTCTTCTTCCACCAAACGGATACCATTCATTCTTTCTTTTTCCACAGCTATGAATTGCCTTCGGCCGGCTTTCTGTACTTTTGCTTGTAGTAGAAGGGCATCTTTTTGATAAAGAGTGTTATTGTCGCTCAAATCTGCATTTAATTTCTTCAACTGCCTAATGATCCCGTCCCGCTCGTCAACCTCTAAGCTTGCCTTATAGAGCACGCTCGCATGTTGAGTCTGTTGGATGTCCATTTTCTTTTTAATTTCTTTGAGTTCATTCCGTAAGATGTCAGCTTCAGACGGTACCACCCTTGTAAGCTCTTCGAGTGACACTGCTAGTCCTTGATCAGATTCGGGAATCATATCGTTTACCCTCAAACGTCTCCAGAGATCGTAGTCTGGGGTGGTCATGTACTCAGTGTCTCCTTCCACCCTAATCCGGTAACAATGGTCCCAAGCCCTCATGATAGTCTGAACTTTCTCTTTAAACTTCCCTTTGAAAAGAAATTCAGTTCGGCTTAACCCGGTGGTGTTGGGAATGAACTGTCGCGATCCGAATTGTCGGGACGCTAGAAGCGAAGCACAAGCAATCCCTCCATGTAGTCCCAACATCATCAGCCAATTGAAATCACCACAACTATATAAAAAGTAATTAACTCTACTGAGCTACGGGACCCTCCATACTATGTCCTCGCTTTGGATATTCCTGAAGAAACTGGCCCATTTTCTTGTTTTCAAGTCCTCTCGCCACTCTTTTGTTAAGTATTCCCGTAAAGGCAAAAAATCTTGGAAGGATATTCCCGGTAGAACCCTCGTCGGCGTCTTCCACATGTGGCTCTGAATCCATACCTGTAACAGTTGTGCGCATCCTCGAAAACGCCCTTCTTCGTGCTTCCGACTGGCATTTAGAGAAATAAAGGTCTCGGCCAAAATAGCTGGTACTGGGTTTGCTCGCCATTTTATCCGCTCAAACAAATCTAGAATGGCCACATCAATGTTTCCCAGAATTCTTGGAAAGATCACCAATCCATCTATTCCCAAGGCAAGCATGTCTAACTTTTTCTCCTCATCCGGATGTGCAGGTAGGATGTCCCGAATGTTTTCCCATGCGAATACTGTACTATCTCCTCGAAGTCAGATCAAGCCATTGACCCAATCGTCGCTTATTCCAATAAAGGTTTTGAGCTTGGAAGTGTAATTCTGATTCCTCGGAGGTTTTGCGTAGATCCAATCTTCTTTAACATTTTTATGATTAAGAAGAGCGGTGTATTCTTCTACCGTGGGCATCATGTCCTGTCCATTGAAGGTGAAGCAGCAAAAGGCAGGATTCCAGAACTGAAAAATGGCTCGGAGTATGGGCTGGTTGACCCGGATGTACATCAATTGTGCAATGTCACCATAACTATCACGGAACCTTTCTTGTAATCTCTGGTCCCATTCTTCCCAGATACTTTGAAGATCCCCTAAATTGTTCTGTTGAAGACTCACATAGGTGTACCCGGCTATCACGCGTTCACTTGGTAAACTGTCCCCTTGGGCCTTCTGGCTGACTTCTGACCAATGTCTAATAGACAAGTTGAGTTCCTCTTTTCTAAGACACCTTTTTCCATGGTGAAAGACTTTCTGATCGGGTAAACCACTTGATCCAGTACCTTTATGTAATGCGAATGTAATAATACATGAAAAAATAGCAAAAAAGAAACAAGTCAGTACCGGATAGAATTAACAAATACACAAATAAAAGGACAAATTAAATAAGGTAAACAAACAAAAACCAAAAAACCCTATTTATCTCGTCTAAAACACCTAAGGTTATCCGCATGGCTCTAAAGGGGTGGGTTTCTATATGTTCTCTACATGCAGTGTTGGTGCTAAGAGGTACCCGAATTGTCCTTCATGTCCTCTACTAAGAGTAGCAAGGCCCCCGATCATCACCCATTATAGGCTCCTTTCAACCGGGTTCAATTCAGGGAGACCCATTCGCTTATGCATGCACGAAGGAATGATATCCTTACGAAAGCATAAGGTACTCGAGCCCCGAAGGTACTTGCTAGGCCTACACGGGAGAACGATATCTCCACGAAAGCATTAGCGTTTTCCCCCCCACTTAAAAAAAATAGGTTTATATGCCAAATTTTAAATGCGTTAAAATAAACGCGCAATTACAACCGAATATTAATTTAATAGTCACTTTAATCCAGAACTTCTAATATTATTAAAGCGGTAATCATTTGAAAAAGCTTGGCTCTCTTTATTTTGTTAAAAACAAAAAATAGTCCCCAGCGGAGTCGCCATCTGTAGCGATGTCCTTTTTTCGCTAAAAACGTGGGTTTTCGAAGTGTTTGTGATTTTTCGGATATAAAACGTTTATTCCGTGAGGGTTTTAAAAAAACCGCATTTTATTAAAAATTGGAGTCGCCACCAGCCACTGAGGTAGGCCGGTCACTATAAAACCAGAGATTCAAAAACTTTGAGTTCGGGAGTCGATTACGGATGGGGAAGGATTAGCACCCCCACACCGCCCAAAATTGGTACTTTAATAATTACCGCTTTATTAATATTGGATTTTCCGGGTTAAAGTGACGATTAGTTTAAAATTCGGTTATAATTGCGAATAAATTTTAAAGGCCTCATTATCCGAGAGTAAACGCCCAACCACTATCACTACGCCTGATACTGGCCTCGTTTACACTCGGATAAAAGGGCACCGCATTGACAATTTATATCTCGATATGCAATCTTAGTGGGCAAAATATAAAACATGGCAAATAATTTAAATGCAATAAATATTAACATAACAGAATACTAATCTAACATAAATAAAATACGTAACTAAAACATACATATATACATATTAATCTTAATAGTAAATAAAAACAAATTTAACATATCGCAATAACAAGGCATGAATAAATACATGTGTGAACAAAAACACATATTTCAAGAAGACATACATATTAGAAATAAAACACATTTCAACATATGTAGAACAAGATATTACACATGAAAAAGAAAATATACTAACACGTAACCCTAAAGCCAAGAGAACATACAATACATGCTAAAATACAAAACATGTTGTGTACGAGCCAACTAGAATATCAACATAATATGCGTGATACGAATAACCGAACAAATACATAAAGATACATACTCATCATAAACTTAACACACATATACATGTGAACATGAGAATACAAGGCATATACGAGGGATATATAATAAGGCAAAAGGCTACATCAACATACACGATTATAATAAACGAACATGAATATTTACATGGAAACAGGACTGAAATGAAAAGAAATAAACATCAGTAGCAGAAATTAAAGGACAATAATATACAATTTAGGGACGAAAATGCAAGCAGGACCGAACTTGAAAGGACTGAAACTGTAATTGGACCAAGGGGCAGACCCGAAGTGAAAATCTCAAAAACGCGGTGGGACTAGTGAGGTAATTTTGCCATTTAAAAACTGATTCGATTTAATTTAGTGACTGGATTGCGAGATTTTGAAGTAAGAGAGAGATCAAAGTTGTAAATATCCCCTGCGGCGAGACACAAACGAAAATATCGAAAACACGGGAGGATTTATTACGTAATTTGCCCATTTCACAAAATAAAAACACCTATAAAAACTCTTTCTTCGACCCAGAATCAAATTTTCCTCATTTTTTCATTCGATACGTTTTATAATAAACGTTTTCTATCTCGTTTTCTCTCAACCTCATCCCATGAACCTGTGATGAACCTAGAAATCGGCGGCTTTCCGCTGCGGCCGCCGCTAGCCGACGCTGGCGAACCAAAAGACACACCCAAAACCGACCTCTTTCCCAACTGAACCCGAATATGAACTTAGATCTACGTTAGGACTCACCTCTTTCCCTAGATCTAAGAAATACGAAACGAAAAAACCTTTTTTTGTTTGTATTCAACCCAAAACGAGACCAAAAGGGGCCTCTCACTCCCTTCAGTTCACCATATTCGGCCTGGGAAAGCCGAAGAGGCTTGTCACTGGTAAGGGGAGATCCACAGACGACGGGGGTAACAACTCTAAATCCCCTTTTTTTGTTATTACTACGTATATTTTTTGTATGCATGCAAAGAAGTAAGAAAAGAGAAGAGTATTACCACTGAAAACTTGTTGTTTTTTGTATTTTTTTCTTTTCGATTACAACTTGACTGCCTTACAATTACTTGTTTCATACATATATCCCTGTCTCTTTGGTTTGGTAACAAGTAATATATTCTATTTTTCAGATCTGAACTTATACTGACATAATCTCTCTTTTTTTGTGTTCTGATATGTCTGAACGCGGTGGTTGGAGACCGGCATGGTGGAAGCATGGTGGCGGTGTGGGGGAGTTGTCTTCGGCCAGAGGCGTTCTCGGCCGTTGGATCAGATCTGATCTAACGGTCAGGCTGGCTTGAAGAATGAACGGCCCAGATGAAACCTCGATCGGTGAAACGGCTCCAGATCGTGACACGTGGGGCTCAGCAGTCGAGGGGTTATAGCGCGTGGGACTCACGCACGCGTGGGCCGCACGCGCGCGTGGCACTTGAACCGTCCAGACGTGTAGTTCACGCGGCTGGCTAGATATTTTATCCTTCCTTGATCGTGGTCGTTGGATCAGATCTTGATCCAACGGCCCATAGTTATCTGCACAAAAATAATTAGAGTTAAATGGGGTTTTGGGTTTGGGCCAACCGGGCCTTGTATTATTATTTTTGTAATAATGTGGACATTTTAATTTAAGTGTGCTTCCTATTATTTTTCCAGTTTTGTCCATACATATTAATATAATAGTAAATACAGATACATACGTACTTACGTATACATATATACAATTGTGATGAAATACGTTCACACATACATATACTTAATAATACATGCAACACTTATTCGTATATATTCAATAATAACAAGTACACTAATATACACATGCAAACACATATAGACCTACTCATATACTAACATCTATTTGTACGATACTCCTAACATAAATATAACCATATCATACGTATATTAATAGGTACGTAATACACCATATCAATATATGCATACCCTCACACTTATATCATTATATAATACATTAACATATACACGCGCACACCTACATGTAATCATGTACTAATATGTTAATATAATACTTAGAGGTTAGATAAAAATGAGTGATTACATCTGGAACTGCATTTATTGCAGGAAATAAGGTCTCCAACGGCTCCAATCTAATCCCAATGGTCTCCAACGGCTAAGAACTCATTTGGGAGTATAACAAGACCTTTCAATCACCTAGAAACAACTAATGATCAACATGCCAATGTATCTATGATTGTAATTAAGTCTTTTGTGCTTTAATTCTCATTCTTTGTATAGACTACACTTGTGAGCCAAAATGTTTATGTAAGCTCAAGTGTATTAGAATTTTCGTTAAGAGAAAGAGTGCAAACACATACCTTCTAGAGGGATTTATTGTTTGCTTTGTTTTCTCTTCTTAAAGAGGATTCCCAATGCTTGGGTTGTAAGCTTGGTAATTGAGTCTAGGTTGTAAAGAATGCCTCCTAAGCCTTGTAAAAGGGGAAGAAATTCTTAGTGGATTTGGGAAATCCTTAGCGTGGAAGCTAAGGTAGTGGATGTAGGTTTTGGTTAGAAAGCCGGACCACTCTAAATCGTTGTGTAATTTTTTCTATCTTTTTGCTTCCACCACCATCACCCAAGAAATCACTTCTCCGCCACTTGGCGACATATTTCGGTTGATTCATCGAGCCCAACAATTGGTATCAGATTGAGGCTCAATCGTGAAGGATTAGCATCCTATTGAGGTGATCTCAGCTAGCTCAATCAACAACCAATCAACCGATTTCCATGGCACAATCCATTAACAAGCTACCATTCTTCAACGGTGAACATTATGCCTATTGGAAGAAAATGATGATGTTTTTTCATGAGAGCCAAAGACTACCGTCTTTGGGATATAGTTCTCGATGGGACGTTCGTGCCACAGCGAAGCAAGATGGAATGGAGTGCGGATGATCGCAAGAAGATAGAGCTTAATTGCACGGCCTTGCACATTCTATTTTGTGCATTGGGCTCGGTGAGTACGCCAAAGTTTCTTCTTGTGAGAGTGCCAAGGAGGTATGAGACAAGCTTGAAGTGATCCATTAAGGTAAAAATGAGGTGAAGGAGATAAAGATTGGTCTACTTAACCTCAGCTATAAGAACTTCAAGATGGACCTGAAAAAAGACATCAAGAGTATGTTCGACTGTTTCTCCACAATCATCAATAAACTTAAAGGTCTTGAAGAGGAGATTTTGGAAGACAAACTCATTCGAAAGTCGATTTATTCACTTCCCGAATCATGGGAGAGCAAGAAGACGATTATCATTGAGGCCAAGAGTTTAAAAGAGCTCAAGCTTGATGAGCTAATTGGGTCTCTTCTTACCCATGAGTTGAAGTCCAAACCATTGAGAAAGGAGAAAGAGAAGAAGATCAAAGAGCTTAGAATCGAAGATCAAAACATAATAGCTCTTAAATCCTCCACAAGTCATCAAGAAGATTCAAGTGAGTAGAAAAGTGGGGATGAAGAGGTGGCCTATCTCTTCAAGAAGTTTTCCCAATTTATGAAGAGCGAAAAGGAAGAATCCAAGCCTGAATCGAAGAGGAAGATGAAGGATCCCCATAAGATCCATGAATGCAAGAAGACGAGGCACACCAAATACGATTTCCCTCACCTCAATAAAAAGGGGATCTTCTTCAAAGAAAATATATATGGCAACATGGAGTGATGAAGACTCCACCGATGAAGATGAGGTAGCCCACTTATGCTTCATGGCCCTCCAAGAGGGAGAGATAGCTTCTAACTCACCTATTTCTAATTCTTATACATTTGATGAGTTACAAGAAGCATATGATGAATTGGTTTTTGAATTTAAAGCTTCATTTTTGAAAAATAAAAAGTTGATTTCAAAATTGAAAACCAAAAATGATTTGCTTTCTAAAACCAAATTGGAATTTGAAGCAAAAATGAAAGATTTTGAGCTTAAAGTTTTGAATTTACAAAATTTGCTTTAAAATTTAGTAAAAGATCATCAAAAGGAAGTGGATGATCTTAAGAAAGAAAAAGATTTAATTTCCAAGGAATTAGAAAACAAAAACAATTTTGGAAAATCAAATTTTTACCAAAGACAATCCAGTGCCCCTAGATTTTTTAATGGAAAATGCTTTAGAAGTATTTGGGTCCCAAAAGGACTAATTACTTACAAATAAAAATGACGAAATTAAAAAATGGATTCCTAAGGGGACTAAAGTTTGTGCTACTAATGCCTATAGATCTAAAGCAATTTGGATACCAAAAATCAAATGATTGTCTTTTTATAGGTGTGATGGAGATTTGATCGACAAGTGATGAAATTAAGGGGGAGATCTATACACACAAGGGAGATCACTTGAAGTAGGAAGGTTTCACATCTTACCTTTGGTTCAAGTGGTAAAATTAGTTGAATTTATTTGCTTTTAATTTGATTTATTTATTTTAATTCAACTAGTTTATCATATATTTGTTGGACTAACCTTTCATTTGATGCTTGAGTAAGGGGAAGCCTATTTTAACAAAACATTTTTTGTCAAAATTTATTGTTATAGACTTAAAAGTTTTTAAACTTTGGTGTGAACCATTTTTGATATAGCAAAAAGGGGAGAATATTTTGAAACATTGAATTTTCAAATGAATAGGGGGAGCTTTAACTATGTTTATATTTTTAAACTCTTATTTAAATTTTATTTTACTAAGGGGGAATCCCAAACACAATTTTTCAAGTTGGTTTTATTATATGAAAAAGGGTGAGATTGTTAGGATATTTGTTTTGATATAATAATTGAAAAATAGTTTTGGACTAAACTGAAAAGATTTCAAAAATGTTTTTAAGTCCAAACAACTTGAAAATATGTTTGAGGAGTTTTCAAAAGGTTTTGGAAGTGTTTAAAATGTTTAAAAGTATCCAAACTCAAGTTTTTAGCATGCCCGTACCGATACGGTTACACCCTGCATCGATACACCTTAGGGTTTCAGCTACAGGATTTTTCTAGAACCGAAAACCTATATCGATACAGGCTTAGGCGTATCGATACAGAGAGGGTTGTACCGATACGCGTATAGGCATACCGATACCCTATGCTTTCAAATCCCCAACGGCTGGTTCAAAACCCCCCAACGGCTATTTCCCTGCAGCGTACCGATACATCATATCGACACACTATTTCAATACAAACTGTAACGTACCGATACACCGTATCGATACGCTTCAAAGGTGTATCGATACACCAAGGCTGGGCGAGCACAATGACTAGTTTATGAAGAACGAGTATCGATACGGCAACCCCGTGTACCGATACGGCTGTCTCCAGAACTGCATTTATCGCGGGAAATAAAGTCTCCAACGGCTCCAATCCCAATGGTCTCCAATGGCTAGGAACTCATTTGGGAGTATAAAAGGACTCTTCAAGCACCTGAAAACAACTAATGATCAACATGCCAACATATATATGATTGTAATTAAGTCTTTTGTGCTTTAATTCCCATTCTTTGTATAGACTACTCTTGTGAGCCAAAATGTTTAAGTAAGCTCAAGTGTATTAGGATTTTGGGTGAGAGCAAGAGTGCAAACACATACCTTGTAGAGGGATTTATTGTTTGCTTGGTTTTCTCTTCTTAGAGAGGATTCCCAAAGCTTGGGTTGTAAGCTTGGGATGCTAGGCTTGGTAGTTGAGTCTAGGTTGTAAAGGTTGCCTCCTAAGCCTTGAAAAAGGGGAAGAAATTCTTAGTGGATTTGTGAAATCCTTAGTGAGGAAGCTAAGGTAGTAGATGTGGGCTTTGGTTAGAAAGTCGAACCACTCTAAATCGTTGTGTAATTTTTTTTCTATCTTTTTGCTTCCACCACCATCACCCAAGAAATCACTTCTCCACCACTTGGCGATATATTTCGGTTGATTCATCGAGCCCAACAATAGACATCGATGTAAATCATTAGGGTCCGTCGGATGTAAGGGGATTCAACTATAAATGGAGGCATTCCCTACCTTATTTGTATCATCCATTCTCTGAGTAAAAAGACATTTACTCTAAATCCTTTCTTGTGTTCTTGAGCGTTCTTCTTTTGTTCTTGAGTTGCCTTCTCATTTATTTACTTCCGCTAGAACTATTCAACGTTCTTAGTGCCTAGAAAAAATTTGATCTTTTGAAGAGAGTTTTAAGGCTGACTAAATCGTTTGTCTAAGTAACATCGACTAAGGTCGCACGGTTAGCTGGGTTGAAACGCTAGCCCCGTGACAATATGCTAATTTCTTTATCTAGTACTCCATCAAAGAGAATTCTCCCATTTCTCAAGGGAGAAATATTACAAGAACATTTTTTTTCTTCTCTTCCCCTTAACATCATAGCATCAATATATGATCTCAAAATACCCTTCAAGTGGGTCTGTTTTGTTTCCTTAGAAGTAGTTCTCCCCTTATGTCATTTGGGTTAAACCACCAACAACCACCACAAAATAACATCCTTCTCGTTGAACCTTAACATAAGAAAAGAAATAGATCGACAACTTAATTATTCTCGACCAATAACCCTTCGCTAAAATCAAAAAAGATTAATAACTCATCATCGACCAATAACCATTCGTCAAATGCCTTGTGAACCACCCAAAATCTCCACGCAGACGTTAAGACATGAACAATAATAATTTTAAATAATAAAATTAAGTTTTGTATAATAAATTGATCTTATATTAAATTAGATAATCAAGTAAGCGCTTGAGTGAAAATGTTATCTCGGTTGAGACCTTATTTAAAATTTATGATCAAATAAGCCCTTAAAACTTGATTATAAAATTTTCAAATAACTACTAAGTTGATATATCTTTCCAATTTTAGAGGTTTCTTTGACCGTAAATTTTTAAATAATGACTTAGTGGAGACAATATTTTACTCAATGACTTACTTGATTATTGCCTAATTCAACAGGGACAATTTTTTATATAAGCATAAAATTAACTTTAGAATTAATATTATTTAATAATTTTTAAAAATGATTATTATTTGATACATCGTGTGTAACACCCTTACTAGTATTTATTAACCAATACTAGTATAGAGTGTCACATAATGTTTAACCGTATTTTATAATACTCAATTTAATCAAAACATCAATTTTCAAAAATTTCAGTTTATCGCGTACAACCAATTATTAATTTTTAACCTGTAAAATAACTTTCGTTTCCAGGCAGCAGCTTGGCAGTTTGAAAATACACATTTTGATTAAGAAGACTACCTAAAAACTACCTAAATTAAAATGATCTTGATTACTCTAAAAATCAAGCTTTATATATTTACCCAGTTTTTTATTACTAATAATTTCTTTAAGCTATTAGAATCGACATTATAAAGTAACCACTTATCTAGATATTTATATTACAAACCATATCTAGATCAGTTAAAGCGAGCTACTATTATTTTATACATGCCAGTTAGAGATAATCAAAATACATCAGATATGTAAATTACTGATACGGATAATATTTCTCCGGATGATGATGCTGATATTCCTTACTCATGCCTGGGATTATTACCTACGCGTGAAAACCATCACACGTTAAGTATATACTTAGTGAGGCATTATAATTATTTAGTATAAATCAACATGCTTGAATTTAACAATAATAAATTAAACATGCAATTTGATCACTATTCTTTCATTTTCCTTATGTTATTCAAATATTAACATAATATATTCCGGATTCATAAATCCTATTAATATCCTTGCCATTATCCGAGAGTTTACCTACTCTCTAATTTATTAACCATTTATTATCAAATAAATTATTGCCCAACATAGTTTGAGGACTTGAGTACACGAGTCAAGACTGCACTGAAGTGCTAATAAACTGCACCGAAGTGCTAAGTGACCACACATAAGTGCTAAAGAACCACACCTAAGTGTTAATAAACCGCACCGAAATACTAAACCGCTGGACTCTATGGCATGCCAACTATACTCTATACCTCAATTACTTATTTGGGCACACTTTCCAATTCCATATTCAATTCATCCATGGCAATATAATTAAATATTGGGCAGTTCATACCCTAAGTATAACATAAACATACATACCTGATATATCTAGTGATCAAATGCATCATAGCTCTACCTTTGACAATTCTCAATTTGTCAAATATAAGTTTACAATATCATTATCAAACAATTATTAATAAGATAGACTTATCACAAGTCTTCCAAATGATAATCATAGTATTTTCCATGCATAAAATGCACTCACCTTGACACTTTATACTCTATCAATATTCAACTAGCCTCACTAAGTTCAACTTCGGTCCCGTTCCTTTCCTCGATTGCTAATTCGATCTTGATTTTATTCACAGTCTACAACTGTATTAAAAATACCATAAGTACATCCCAAATTATATGTTAGTATCTTACTAACACATAAACAATATAGGAATAATTTTCCTATAAACACCCTAATATTTTCCAAATATTAGTTTCATGACATAAGTCATGTCATCCTTAATACTTTGTATTTCTTCCAAACTTTGTTCAAAGAGTGATTTATAACTCTTTCTAACCTTAATTCCAGCATAATGTTTCCATAAAAATAAATTTTCACTTTAGTCCTTAAATTATTCCCAATTGCCGAATTGGTCCCCAATCTTTTCAAAATTTCCGAATTGGTTCCTATGATTTTATAAACTTCCAAAATGGTCCAAATGACATTTTAAAGCTTGTAAAATCATAATTTCAACATTTCCAAATTTATGGAAATTTCTCCATAATTTCCCCTAATTTTTACAATTTGCCGAAATCATCCCTATGATTTTCCAAGTTTCCAAATCAGTCCATTTAACATTTAAACATCATTTCCGAGCTTCACAATCATTCCCAAATCAAAATCAATCCAAATTCAACTTTTCTACTAAAACCCTAACTTTGAACAATTTAGGGTTGAGCTATTTCCATGTAGTTTCAATCATCACATAAGCTTTAATATAATTCTACAACGTCATAATCATCAAAAACTAACCTTAGTTCAACCTAATTCAACATCCCCTTCATCCATCAATTCCTCAAAACTAAGGTTTTAAGTAAGGAAAGCATGAACAAATGGTACCAAGAGATAGAGAATTTCATGTAGATTAATTCTTTGTTTCATGCTTTCATCCAAAATCCAAAGAAATAAGCTTGAAAAATCAAAATAAAAATCTTCTTCCTTACCTCAAGAAGTGTTCGAACAATGGCTGATATTGGGAGAAAAATCTTGAATTTTCTTTTAGTTCAATTTTGGCCATTTGTCCTTAATATATTAAAATGAATTTAAAATTCATTTTAATGTTTAATGACACTTTTACCCTTGAAATCCAAAGCTCCATATCAATCCACATGTCTACCTACCAATCCAAGGGCCCAAAACAATCCAAGGAGTTAGTGATTACCAACTTTGCCATTGCCATCTTTAAAAATTACCATCTTGTCATTTTTCATCAAATGGCTAAGATTAAACATGGAAAAATAATCTTTGATCCAATGATCCATATTAATTTCCATTAAAATAAGGCATGGAAATAACCCTTTTACCCTTTCCTTATTTTAATAAAATATCTCATAAAAGATTTCTCATTTATTCGATTAAATCCGATTATCCGAATTTTTCTCGAACTTTAAAGCTTTATAGCTCTTAATACAAACTCCGAATCAAAAATTCGTGTATCAAGAAAATGCCACTCTTGGGGGTGAACTATTCATTTACGGGACTAACTTACATACTTTTGAAAAATACAATTTGGTCCCTGAACTTTTCAAAATTTACACTTTGGCACCAAACTTTTCAAATTTTACATTTTGGTCACCAAACTTTTTAAGTTTTTCATTTTGGTCACAAACCAAAATTTTGAGGTATTACCTCGTGAACAGAGAAAAATAATTTCACAAGCGGCCTCAAGAAGATAAATGTTATATTTATTTAGGGTAAAGTTCACAGATGGTCACTAAATTTTGGTCAATTATTTAATTTGGTAATCAAATTTTCAATTGCTTCAATGTTACCGTTAAACTTTTTGTTTTGCTCCAATTTGGTCATTGATCCATTAACAGACGTTAAAAAGGGTGACGTGGCTGTTATATTTTTGTATAATAACACATTTAGTCCCCACGTTTGCACATTCAAAAAATTTAGTCCTAATTCAAAAGAAATAATAAATTTAACCCTCATTATTTACACATATTTTTCAATTTGGCTCTATTTTTAATTAAAATAATTTAACCATAAACCTAAGAAATTTATCTAAAAATTATAATGAAGTTGTTGCTGCTGTGTCTTCCTTCTGTGATTATCTCGCACCTTAAGAAATTTATCTGCCTTCTTAAGATGCGTGATTACGCAAAACTTGTCCATCTTATCCAATTTCTACTCCATGCTTAGAAACTGATACACTAGTTTATTCTTGGGTTCTTGATGATTGATAATCCTGAGTATAAAGTATGATTCCTATGTATGCCACATGATAAATTGGGGATCAAACTTAACAGATCCTATGGTTGTATACATATAACTCATAAAAAGCTGGGATGTTTAAATTATTTTTAATTAAAAATAGGGCCAAATTGAAATAATGCGTAAATGATGAGGGTTGAATTTATTATTTCTTTTGAATTAGGACTAAATTATTTGAATGTACAAACATGGAGGACTAAATGTGTTATTATACAAAAAATTTAACAGTCACGTTACCCTTTTAATGGTTATTAACAGGTTAGTGGCTAGATTGAAGCAAAACTAAAAGTTTAATGGTAACATTGAAGCAATTAAAAGTTTGGTTACCAAAATGAATAAGTGATCAAAGTTTAGTGACTATATGTGAACTTTACCTTTTTATTTATTTAGATTTTTAAAAGACTTTAAGGAAATCTATAATTATTTTAAAACTGCTAGTAGAATTATTTTTTAATCATTGACAATGTATTAAATAATTTTTTTATAAAAAATTTTTTTTTTATGTAAAATCTCAAATGATTTGACATTCAACTAATTTGTGACATTAACTCACTTAAAAACTTTATATATTATAAATTATTTTTTCTTGGAGTAAACAAAAGAAATTTAAATAAATTAATACTTGGGATACGACAAGTCTAGAGTGCGACGGTTTATTTAAGGTTAAAAATGGCACAACTGAAAAATTAAAAGACATTGAGTTTAAAATGTTATCCACAACGAAATGTCATACTTTTTTATATTACCCCAAATATTTTTCACGACAAATTTTGGAACTTGGTTATGAATTTTAAAATTTACCGCCAACCTAAAATATCTTCAAAAAGTATAACATTTTGATTGTGTGGGTAATATTTTAAGTTACGTGTTTTTTAAAATTTTGGTTGAACATTTTTAACCGTAAAATAAACTATTGTACCGCAGACTCACCCTCGATATAATTTCCTTTTTGAAATTGAGAAACAATTTGGGCAATTACCTAACAGAGTCAAAATTTCTAAGAGAGGTTTTAAAACAAATTCAGTGGGATATCTTTATTTCCACATCTATGTATCTTTTTATTTACTTTCCTTACTTATCCAACAAAAGACCAAAACCAATGGGAAATCTAACCTTCTTCTTCTATGTTTACTTCACTAACAATAGTAGGTTGCCATTCAAAAGTTATAAAATAATAATGTATTTGGAATCAAGTTTACTTTTTTTTTTAAATATATTTATTAATTTTAGAAGAAGGATCTTATTTAAGTATAGAAACCCTGTTTTAATAATATATTTCTATTTATGAAATATAAAAATAAAACAAAAATTGACAAATCTCAGGAGCCATTGCAAAATTCGCATGCTTAACCTACTTTTGGAAAGAGTTACGCATTCTATGATCAAAAGAATATGTGAGTTGATAAATTTATTTTTTTTCCAGTTGTGAGTATATTTAATTTAATTTAATTTAATTTAATTTAGAAATATAAAAAAGAACGAAAGAAAAGCAAATTAATGAGAAAATGAAATATTATGAGTAAAAATAAAAAACAAAAGAAATCAGAGATCTACTAATTGGCCTAGTGACTAAGAATATTCATATTGTCCCATTTTGTATGGGTTCAATTCCAGGTATGAGAATGAAATACCCTTCTATTTAATAAAAAAAGGCAAAGAAATCACATGACTTAGGTGAGATGATACGAGTCTCTCCTACTTTAACCAATGGTCGAAGGTTCGATCCTCGCTTTGGGTATGTACCAATTTTAAAATTTGTGACCAGGGTTTGCCCTTATATGGGCCAACAGAATACGAAAAGATTAATTATTGAGCTCGCTCTGGACATGTTAGGAAACAAAATAAAATAAAAAGGCAAAGAAAGAGGAGTAAGAAGGAAACCAAAAAACCTAGTACTATAAAGTGGCGGAGCTACATGTATGATTGGGTGGGCCTATGCACATCCTTAACTTTTCAAAGTTCACATATTTGGCTTTATTTTTTATAAATTAGTGCTTAAATTTTATGATTTTCGCCCACCCTGAAATTTTAAAATTTTTATAATTTGTGCTCACCCTAAAAAAGATTTCTTCCGCCAATGCTACTATAAAAAAAAGACTTCCATATTTGGAGAATTGCTACATATAATATCCCATCTGTCACCTTTTTTCCGCAACATATCCTCATTTTTGTTACACTTTCCTTCCATTATTTGTTCCATAGAATCCCATTCAATATAAGAAACGTAGATATATATAAACATCACTACTTTTTTTCTGTTCTTAAAAATTCTCTGCAATCTCCAAGATAGTTTCCTTCATTTTTTTCCAGTGTTGTCAAAAAGTGTAAAAGGAAAGAGAAGAAAATTTTGGGGTTTTCCGGAGAAAAAGGAAGAAAAAAATATGGGGAGAGGGAAGATTGAGATAAAAAAGATAGAGAATTTGAATAGCAGGCAAGTAACATTCTCAAAGAGACGAAATGGGTTGTTGAAGAAAGCTAGAGAGCTGTCCATTTTGTGCGATGCAGAGGTTGGTGTCATTATTTTCTCTAGCACCGGCAAGGTTTATCAATGGTCTAGCACCAGGTACGTTTTCAGCCTTGTCATTTTCTAGATTTTTTTTATATAAAAAAATTGGGTTTTTACTTTGGAATTGTTTTGTAGAGTATTGTCTTTCTTTAATCACAAAAAGGAACATGCTTTATCATGAACAAACAAAAAACTTTGCAGCCTAAGTGGTTTTCCATTGGTTTTCTTTTTCTTTTACGAGAAAAAAAAAGAAAGAGAGAAAATTATTGGTAACAAGTATTATAAACCCTGAAACCGAAAAACCTCTAAAAAGGAAAAAAAAAGAATTGGTAGAATGTGGAATTTACAAGAAAAAGGGGTGAAAGAAAGAATTAGGTTATTGTAACTTTACAACCATTACATGGGCTGAAGCCCACTTATTGTTGGACAAAAGATAACTTAACCCAAAGTCTTATAATAAGAAAAATAGATATTCAGATTCGAATCTCAAACCCAATTCGAGTTGATTTTTTTGTTTATATGATGAAAATTGAATGTAGCATGGAAGACACTCTTTTAAGATACAATAGAGGGAAAGCAGTGGATCAATCTCCTGATGAACAAAAACCAGAGGCAATGCCACTGTTGAACCAATTTTGCTTAATTTGCATTCTCAATGAGTATGGTTTTGTCTTGTATTGAATCTGATGCTGGCGTTTGATTACCAAAGCAGAACAAGCAACCAATTGATGTGAACACTCTGAAAGAGGAGTATTTAAGGCTGCGTGCGGCATACATGTAAAGTCATGTGGATTGTGTATTCTTGTTTTCCTATTGTATTTATGGGGTGATTATGCTGGGGCGGCAGTTAAATACAGCTAAAATCAGTTGTAACCGGAAATGTTATAAAATTTTAAGTTGCAACTTAAAATGTTATATACTTTAGTAATATTTTCGATTATAACTTAAAATATTAAGCCAGGTCAACTTAAAATATTACATATTTTGATATCATTTCCGGTTGTAATCCCTTGCTGTTATTTTAGAATTCCCAGCGTGTATAAGCAAAAAGTAATTGAGGTAAATTGCACTGGCAGGCGATTGAATGGTAAGGAGCTGGAGGGTCTGAGTTTCAAGGATCTGCAACAGCTGGAGCACCAATTAAATGATGGGATATTATCGGTCAAAGAGCATAAGGTACTCTTCCATTACCATTTTCATTCATTGTCTCAGCCACCTCACTTTATTCAGCTTTTCACGATTCAATATTCGATTATGAGTTCGAATCCTAATATTATAAATAAAATAAATTTAATTGAAAAGATCGTCCCTATAATGGGCCTATATAAAATCTGATCAAAATTAGCCTATCAATGATTGGATACTCCTGGTTAAACCAAGAAAGGAAGCCATAAGGAACCTAGATGTCTATGCGCTGGGTCAAATCCCAATTTCAAAGAAAATTCAAACCGGAATTGGCCCACCCCATTCTAATTTTCTATTTTATTTGAAAACAATAAAATATTTTATAAAAATATAATCTCATATTAAAAATATATATATATATATATATATTAAAAATTTTAAATTATATGCAGGACTAATCCATAAACTAAAAATCCTTGCACATATCCAATCCAACTTAATCTATGAACATCTCCAAAAAATTGTTTATTAACATATCTAAAACAAAATAAATATATAATAATTTTAAAAATATATACAATTAAATAAGTAATACATGTTAAGCGAATTGATAAAAATGAATTTTAAAGTTGTTAAAGTGGAGGTGTCTTGTTTCAGGAGCAACATGTCCTGGATCAGCTTAAAAGATCTAGACTGCAGGTAAATTCTACATTAATTCTTTTATCTACTTAACAACTTCAAATATATATATATATATATATATATATATATATATATATATATATTTGTCAGTCCAATGCTTAATTTTGTGGTTTAATAATAGTATTAATTTTTCAGGAGCAGAAAACTCTTCTTGAGAACGAGAGGCTACGTAAACAGGTAGCCCATGAAATCTGATGAAACATAACCGAATTAAAATACGTGCCAGTTATGTACTGCAAATTACGTTTTCTAATATTCTATTTTTTTTATTTTCTCTGTAACACATATATACTAAGGTTGAGGAGTTGCAACGAAAAACAAGCTCAAATTTGCTAGAACTCAATTCCATGCAAATAAGATTTTCCTCCAACACTTCAAGGGCTGATTTTGATTTTGACTGTGCATCACACGACGACAATGATAACGACGATGATGACGATGATTATACCGACACTTCCTTGCACTTAGACTAGGGGTATGTATGCTAATTGTTATTATTTATTTTTCATTAATAATAATAATAATAATATTATTATTATTATTATCATTATTATGATTATGATTAGGGTAAACTACACTTAATGTCAACTATAGGTTTTATAATAAACATGACTTTTTTTTAAAAGTTACAAATGTCACTTAATTTAACATATTGTTTCAAGCATGTCACCCAATTAATATATTGTGATAAATAGGTCACATCGCTTAAAGACATGTCACCTTTTCTTTGGTATGATAACCTTTTTAGTCTCTAAAACTTAGATATTCTATTAATTTTGTCATCATTTGAAGCAATTCAATAAATCGAATCCTTATATTTAAAAAAAACATCAAGTTAGTCTTTTTAAGATGCTGCCAAAACAAATAGACCCATCAAATCAAATCAGTAGTTTGATAGTTGCATTCCATTATGAAACAATAACAAGTTTCTTTTAAATTGTCACCATACCAAGAAAATAATATTAAAGTAATATATCATTTAAAAATAGGGTTTTATGAAATTTAGATAATTTTATATTTTTTGAGTTTATGTTGGGAGTGTATTGTTATTGTTTGTCAGGTTGTCATCAGAAGTTGGGCTTAGGAGGAAATTGAGAAAGATTGAACCTATCACCAATGATTCTGGGAGTCAAGTGGCCTCACAGTGACTTGTTTGGATCCACACGACTTCCCAATCTTTGTCCAAAAAAACCCTTTGTAATTTGCAGATTGTCTCCTCAGGGAATTAGATATTTTGATTGGTGATTTGTTTTCGTGCTGTATAAACTAGAGTAATTTGACAAAACAAACTCAACTTGTTTTTTTATACATCGTTTCGTATATCTAAATAATTATATTTTTATATCCATGTTCATATATTTGTCACATATAAACCGAAGAAATATATGACGTTTTTTTTGTTAAACTACTGGTTTTCGACTTAGTTGCCAACTAATTTAAATCGAATTTTACAAAGGTCCTCATTATAGAGATAATCCTCTCGATTCAATTTTTTTTATTTACAAGTCAGAATTTGAATCCATAATCTTGCTTAAATTATATATTTTTTCTTTCTTGAATTTAATGATTCTACGGTTGAAGAAGGGCATTAAATGAGTTATCCTTGTAGTAGTCCAACCCAATTGGTTAATGTATGATGTTTTGGTGAAATTCAAAGGAAGAAAGGGAAAGGTCACTTTTCGTGGATGGAAATAGTCGTAGCACATCACATAATTCATATTTTGGTTCTTCATTCATTTCATTCATATCATCAGTTCATTAGTAGTTACTTAGGGGTAGCTTTTAAATATCATTTTTCTATTAACAAGTTGGTCCAAGTGATAAACAGCTTGGTATCGCTTAAGCAGGTCTCGAGTTCGAGGTCTTGTGTATGCAGAAAATTCTCGCTACACACCAAATCCAAATGTGTGACGCGGGCCGGTGGTCCAAATTAATCAGAACAAAACCCTGAGAAACCGAGAGGGCAACGAAAAAAGTATCGGCCATGTTTGGTAAAAAGCGGCTTGAGCCAAAATTAGAGGTTTGACCGGTCAAATCTGCTAATTTGATGTTTGGTGAATAACGAATTTGGATAAAAATCTCTAATTTTAAAAAGCTGCTAATAAGAGTTTTTGAAATTAAAGGTTTTAACATAAGAGTTATAAAACTCTTTTACTCTTAAAAATTATAAAAAAAACTCCAAATAACCTATTAACATTTTCTATTTTAATTCTTCATCCTCACATATTTACATTATGACATTTGTAAACTAATACTTTTAATTTTTTTCTCTTTTTATTCTCACACATTCACATTTGTATTTAAATTTAATAATTAATTAAATTATATTAAAAATAAATATATAAATAATAAATTAATATAAAGATCCTTCAAATATACTTAGTAATTTGGGCCTTCTTCTATCAGCTAAAAACTATTTTTGAAAATCACAGAGTAAAACTGTAACGCACCAAATTTGGGCCTAGAAGTTAGCTTGGTAGATTAGACGGTTCGGTAAACTGGATTAGTCGGTTCGATCTAATTTCAGGAATTAAATTGTAATAAATATTTTTAACAATAAATAAAATATGGAAAAATGGTGAAAAATACTTAATTATTATTTAAAAGGTTTTGATAAACTCAAATTAATGAAATAATTTCGAATTAAATGACATTTTGGTTTGGTGACTAAAATGTAAAGTTTTCAAAACTATTTTGGTGACTCAAATCATGACAATTAAGGGAGAAGTCAACCATTAGAGGTAATTTTTGTTTCTCTCCTCTAATCAAAGGCTCTTTACTGAAATTCCCAAGTTCTTGATCTTTTACAATTGGTTTTTGATGTGTGTTAATGAATAAATTAAGATTAAAAGGTTTAAAGTTAGTTTTAATAAGGAATTGGTGGATCTTTGTTATAGATCTTATTTGTGGTGGCTCTAACTGATATAGATCACATCTAACACATGTTCTAATGTTATGAGAAGAGATTTGTAAAACCAATCCCGAAACTAATTGAATTGCTAATTTTCTTGGTTGTGAATAGTTAGATGTTGCTAGAGGTATAAGATGAAGTTGCAAGTGTTTTTAGATGTTAATTGACGTTGATTAGATGTCCAAATCATTGGCTTATGGCTGGGCTTTGTTTAGGTTGTGTTTGGTGATGTTTTCAGTTGTTTTAAGGAGGCGATTTATGGTTTTTGGTGGGGCAATGTTGGGAATTGTTGTTGCTGGGGTTATAGATGCATAATGATGCATTAATCCTCTATTTTTGTGTGGATAAAATAGGGGAGTTTGTTTCGACAATGAGTGGTGAAGTTTCGGTAGCTTCGAACGCTTAATTTTGCATCGGCAAGTGAAGCTTTATGCTGTCGGTGAGTGGAAATGAGATTTATAGCCTTGTAAAGGTTTGAAAGTGATTTTTGGGAGTTTAGATTAAGCTTGAAACGCTTGTCTAAGCTCGAAAGTAAGTATTAGACGATTTCGCTCTCAATTTCGATTTGTCAAAGTTGATTTTCTCTTGCCTATGTTTATGATTTGATACCTACTGTTATATGCATGTTTTGGAAATGGATTATGATACAAACGATCTTATATTGATGATATTGAGCATGGTAAATGCTTTATGAAAAGTGTTTCGATATTATGAAATGCATGGTTGGTTGTATTAGAAGTTGGTTTAAACGATGCATATGAAAAATAATGAGGTATCATGTTTAATATGGAATATAATGGCAAGTGATAGTGATTAAATGTTATCGGATATAGTTGGGTTGTGATTGTACTATAATAAGTCACCTCATGTGTGTCGAGGGGTTGTGATTGTACCGTTTTCTCCACCATAGGAACCGCAGCGGTCGAGGGGTTAATTGTGATGTATTCTCCCACTGGTTGATTACGTATCACAATGGTCGAGGGGTTAAATGTGTCGTATGCTCCTATTGTAGATATTATACATCATAGTTGTCGATGAGTTAATTATGTTGTATGCTCTGGTTATGGATGTATGTTAAGTGGTCTAAGGAACCACTTGTGAAATCCGTGGATCCGATGTGTTTTGAATAAAGCAAAGGTTTTGCTTTTGGGTCACTTTAATGTCAATATATGAACTAATTTATCACGATGGATGAATTATGTTTTGTATAATGTGATTTATACATGTTTTGCTCTTTAAACTTTGCTATTGGAAGAATAAGCATGTGAAGGCTTAAATTGAGGTTTTGCAAATGGGATTATGTATGAGATCCATGATACATGTTTTGCATATGGTTTAATATGCATGTTTCCAAAGGTGAAAAGGGCATGAGATGTTTTAGCATGATATTAAAAATGTGGTTTGACTCAAATGGTTTTAAAGCATTGATGAGTTTTTTAAGAGCGTCCCTCACTAGGCACTATATGCTTACACTATCCTTTCTTATCATTGCAGAAAAGTAAGTTTCTGGGGCAACAAGCGAGCAATGAGGAATCCAAGAATTGTTTTACTTCAAGTATGGTTTTAATAAATGAACTTGTTGTAATAAAGGGCAATGTGACCAGGTTGTAATTAGGAGGGTTGTTTGCTTACTCCCTATTTTTGGACATGTTCTATTTGGTATTTTGGACTTGTATGAGGTTATATGGTTTGATTGTAGGTTTGGGATAAGAATTGCATGCTTGGTAGAGACCATGCCTATAGGTTCTCTTGATTGATTTGCTATGGATTGAATGTTTACCTAGCATGTTTGAATGATTGTAGAAATGATGTTAAACATGTTATATGATGTTTGTTTGACGTTTAAAGAATGTTAGATTGAGCCTAAGTGTCATATGTTTGGCCAAGAGGTCATTACATGCCCAGTTGTATCGATATGGGTTCTCTAGGATCGATACGTGGGGTCTGATACGACTCAATTTGTACAAGTAGCCACCATGTCAGTACGCCCTTGAGGAATTTTATATTAGGATCGGTACGTGGGGTATCGTATCGGTATAGGTTTTAGCTACTAGAATCCTCTGATTTTGAAAAGTGCAACGAGGATCGGTACTCGAATAACCGTACCGATATGCGTATGCCACGTTGACTCGTACCGATACGTTGCAAGCCTATATCGGTATGGGGTTAGTTAATTCTGGTATTTCCAAGCTATTTTTTAGATTCTTTGCAAAGTGGTCATTATTTTTGTGATGCTCAATTAATGATGATAGTGTGGTCCAAATTCGATTCAAATTCACACAGAGGCATGTAATGAACCTAATTGAAGGTTGGCAACATAAATTTGTAATTTAGTCCTTAAATTAATAGAATTTACATTTTGGTCCCTAAAGTGTTAAATCTTGCAAATCAAATACTTTTTTCGTCTTTCGATGTTATTCATCATACCTTAGGGTTCATTAAGCATCTAGGCAAAATAAAAAGAAAAAAATGGACTAGTTTAGGTTATTAGTTCAGGTTTGCTTCGGCAAACCTAATGTGACGTCCTTGATTCGGCCTTGGTAGCTAGGCCGGGTTAATGAGGTTACATTTGGTAGTATCAAAGCCAGGTTTGGCGAAAGTTATGCGTTTTGCGAAAGTTGGGAGGTAAGTCATGTTTGTTTGTGATGTTGTTGATGGTTGATGATTGTTGTATGATATGAATGGTGTTTGATTATGTGATTATATGACTGAAGTGTGATATATTGGGGTAAAATCTTAGAGCTACATTGCCTTATTACTACAAGTGTAAAAGGATTTTGTTTTCGGAACGTGAACTTCTTGGATCCTTGCTTGAAGCTAGCCTAATTATGTTTTTGGTTATATTTTCATGCTATAGATACATACTTTTGAGTATGCCAGCGAGACGAGAGCTTAGATCGAATACGAATACATTTCTTGTAGAGAATGTTATGATATGGACCAAAGAAAGATTGAGGTGGTCCTAGCTAATGAGACTAAAAAGATGTTGAGGTTTATGTTACGAAGTTATCTTGGTATGTTATTAAATCAGGGTTAAGGATGTTTGGATTCTAGAAGTTTGTGTTGTTAGGGATCCTTTCTTGAAATGTTTTAGATGGCGTTATCGAAGTTATCTTTTGGTTGCAAAGTTAAGTTTGGTGTTGAGACATACTTTGGTATGGCTCTCAAATTCTTTTTGTGATGTGTTGACGAGCTTTAAGAAAGTGTGTGAGTTGAGAATTGGATTACGAAATGGTTGGTTTGTGTGTATGTTTGATCAAGAGTCTTTTTTCGTGAAGCATTAGCGTGGTAATTAATGATAATGGTGTTGAGGATCGTGGTTGGTATGGGTTAGCAGTTATGTCGTGTTGATGGCTAATGCACTAGTGGCGTTCGGGGTTGTAGTGAAACGAATATTCTATGAATACTTGGTTGCATGAGTAGCAAAAGTGGTGGTATTTTTGTGTTTAGCGGTGCCAAGATGAATCTCGGCTGATAGTCAAGATGTGTTAGTAGGCTTTGTAATGGAACATTTGTTCATATTTGAGGTAGATGCAAGTTTTGGCAAGGCTGAATGAGTTGTTCTGAGGATGCGATTGGGTTGTGTAAATTCGGTCTGAGAATGTTGTTAGTAAGTGTGAGTTATTAATCATACACAGTATAAAACACTTATATGTATATATATATATTTAAATATGTCATTACATGCATACATTTGTGCATAACATTAGAGGTTTTGCATACATGTGCATATGCATCTATGAGGGGCATATAAGTAATCATACATACATATGTTCACATTTATGGATGACTTTTCAGAGACCGATGAGGTTATGATAAAAGTTAGCCTTAGCAATGAGATTCTTTATGATCTCATAGAGTAGGGAAAGTTTATAAGGTGGATTTTTAGAGGTTGGAGTGCTAGATTTGAAGTGACCAAGGTTGGTGTTAGGAGTACATGGTTTTTCTAGGATCAGTTGAGTGCTATCGAAAATCGTTGAGGAATTTTCTTATGTTGTTGCACCGTTAGCAAAGTTGTGACATTATAGATGTCCTGTTGTTTGGGTATCTAGTTCTCTCGGGGAGATAGTTGTTGTTAGGAGGTTGTTAGAAGATGCCCTTTGTTGGTTCAAGGTCATGTGTTTGCGGTGGATCTAAGAGAGTTGCCTTTTTACGATTTTGACATGATTTTGAGTATGGATTGGTTGATCGAGCATAGGGCTATAGTCAATTTTGAAACCAATCGAATTTCGATAGAACTTGCTGATGATTATGAAGTAGTAGTTATGAAAGAGAATGTTAAATTCTTGTCCAATGTGGTTTCGACTTTAGAAGCACAGAGGTTGTTGGAGCTTGGGTGTCAAGCATATCTAGCTTATGTTATGAACCCAAATATGAAGGAGGTACGTGTTTAGGATATCCGTACCATTTTTGATTTTCTCGGAGGTGTTTTCAGAGGAGTTGCCTGGGTTACCACCAGATAGGGAAATAGAGTTTTATATTGAAACGTATATGGATGCGCCTCAGGTGTCGATTGCTTCGTATCGCATGGCGCCTAAAGAGTCAAAGGAGTTAAAAATGCAACTTCAAGAGTTGTTGGATCATGGTTTCATCCAACCAAGTATGTCGCCGTAGGGAGCACCAGTGTTGTTCGTGAAAAAGAAGGATGGCACTATGAGAACGTGGATTGATTATCGGTAACTGAACAAGTTGACGATTAAGAATAAGTATCCTTTGCCGTGAATTGATGATTTGTTCAATCAATTTTGGGGTGCTACAGTGTTTTCCAAGATTGATCTGAGGTCTGATTATTATTAGTTGAGGGTAAAGGATAAGAATGTGTTGAAAACTACTTTTTGCACACGTTATGGGCATTATGAGTTTTTGGCGATGCCTTCGGGTTGACAAATGCACCTACTGCTTTCATGGATATAATGAATCAGGTGTTCCATGAATATTTAGATCAATTTGTGATTGTGTTCATTAATGATATCCTTATGTACTCTCATACCGAGGAAGAACATGATCGGTATTTGCAAACTTTGTTGCAAGCTTTGCTGGATAATCAGTTGTATGCCAAGTTGAGCAAGTGTGAATTTTGGTTAAGGGAAGTAATTTTCCTTGGGCATGTTGTGTAGAAGAAAAGTATTCGTATGGATCCATATAAGATTGAGGCGATGGTGAGTTGGATGCCACTTAAGTCTGCGTCGGAGGTTCGTAGTTTTCTTGGGTTGGCAGGAAATTATCGTTATTTTGTAGATGGTTTCTCGAAGGTTGTTGCTCCATTGACTAAGTTGTTGAAAAAGGGTGTTCGTTTTGAGTGGATGGAGAGTAAACAATAAGCTTTTGAGAAGTTGAAGGAGGCTTTGGCGCGAGCTCTGATATTGATTAAACATGAATCGGGTAAAGAGTTTGTTGTTTCTAGTAATGCATCCTATGTTGGTTTGGTGTGCATGTTAATGCATGATGGGAAAGTTTTGGATTATGCATCTAAACAATTGAAGGTGCACGGGCGCAATTATCTTACGTATGATTTAGAGCTGGCTGCAGCGGTGTTTGCGTTGAAGATTTAGAGACATTATCTGTATGGGGATAGGTGTACACGGATCACAAGAGTTTGAAGTATTTAATGTCACAAAAAAAGTTGAATTGTAGGCAACGTCGATGGTTGGAGTTGCTTAAGGATTATGATTTGACGATTGAGAATCATCCGGGTAAGGCTAATGTGGTAGTTGATGCCCGAGTAGGAAGGTTGCGGTGGAGTTGAGGGCAATGTTTGAGCGGTTAAGTGTGACATGTGATAGGGGTTTGTTGGATGAATTGCAAGTAAAACCATCATTGGTACAGTTGATCAAGGAAAAGCAATCGTACGATGATTCATTGGTTCCACATGTTAAGAATGTGATGAAAGGTAAATCGACAATTTTTTTTTGTTTTGATAATGATGGTGTTTTGTGTTTTAAGGGTCGAATAGTTGTGTCGGAAGATGTTGAGTTAAGGTACACTATTTTGACGGAAGCTCATTCTAGTCCTTTTGCTATGTAACCGGATAGTACGAAGATGTACCGCGATTTAAAGGAGAACTACTATTAGGTTGGTTTGAAGAAGGATGCAATGGAATTTGCTGCCTGATGTATGGTGTGTCAGCGTGTTAAGGCTGAGCATCAGCTTCATTTTGGATTGTTGCAACCGCTAAGGATTTTGAAATAGAAGTAGGAGGGAATTACCATAGATTTTGTGATAGGTTTACCTTTGACGCCATTGAGGAAGAATTCTGTTTGGGTAATTATAGATCGGTTTACGAAGTGTGCACATTTTCTGGCAGTGCATACAATGTATACGTTGGATAGGTTAGCGGATATGTATATTGTTGAGATTGTGAGGTTGCATGGGGTACCTAAGTTTATCGTGTCAGATAGGGATTCGCATTTTAAATCAGGGTTTTAGGTGTGTTTACATAGAGCTTTGGGTACACGGTTGAATTTTTAGTACTTTGTATCATCCCAGTCGAATGCTCAGTCTGAACGTGTTATCCAAGTGTTACAAGCTATGTTGTAGTGTTGCATCATCCATTTTCAAGGAACGTGGGAGAAGCAACTACCATTGGTGGAATTTACTTATAACAATAGTTATCAAGAGAGCATTCAAATGGCTTCGTATGAAGTTTTGTATGGTGGAAGGTGCTGTACGCCGCTATTTTGGGCTGAGGTAGGGGAGAAGTTGTTTCTCCGCTTGATGTGTTGAAAGACACCAATGAGAAGGTGAAGCTTATTAGTGGTCGGTTGAAAGTGGCTTCGGTTAGGTAAAAATCCTATGCTGATTTGAAGCGTAGGGAGTTTGAGTTTGTGGTTGGTGATAAGGTGTAGGGATAGCAAACGGGCGGGGCGGCTACGGATACCCCTCCCCCATACCCATACCCACCTAAAATTTTTATTTCCACTACCTGCCCACTACCCACAGAGGGTACAATTTTCAAATACACACCCACCTACGCGGGTACATTCTAAAATTTATCCCTACACCCACTACCCAACTGGACATCCACCACCCAACCCGTACCCGCTTGTACCCGTCCTTACCAGCCTACAAGCAACCACTAATATCAAATTATATAAAAATAAACCATAGGCTTTTGTAAAGAAAAGTAAAACTTCACATACTTTATTGATTGATCAAGTGTATATATATAATATATTTAGTGGTCAGGCCGATACTAGGCGGGTAAGGTCTCAAACCCATCACCTACCCACTACCCACGACGAGTATGACTTTTTACATCCACACCTCCCACTACCCACCAAAATTATACCCATCCCCACCCCAACTAGGGCGGGTGCGGTATGAAATTCGCAAAATTGTACCTGTCTGCCATCCCTAATAAGGTGTTTCTAAATGTTTTGCCTTGGAAGAAGGCGATGAGGTTTGGATGAAAGGGTAAGTTGAGTCCGAGGTTTCTCAAGCCTTACGAGGTGTTAGAGCGTGTTGGTCTGGTCACTTATAGGTTAAGGTTACCCGCGTAGTTGGAAAAGATGCATGATGTTTTCCATGTATCGATGCTTTGGAGGTATAGATCGGATCCATCTCATGTGATGCCTGTTAAAAAGATTGATTTGAATCCGAATTTGACCTATGATGAGGAATCAGTGAAAATCTTGGATTCTAGCAGTAAGGTTCTTCTTGGGAAGACCGTTGAGTTGGTAAAAGTGTTGTGGCGACATCGAGGTGTCGATGAGGCCACATAGGAAAGAAAGGGGGACATGCAGAAGCAGTTTCCTCATCTTTTTTCGTGAGGTAAATTTTGAGGATGAAATTTCTTAAAAGGGAGAGAGTTGTAACACCCCGAATTCGGGCCTAGAAGTTAGCTAGGTAGATTAGAAGGTTTAAGTGAACCAGATTAGTCGATTCGATCTAGTTTTGGGAATTAAATCGTAATAAAGATTTTTCACACGAAATAAAATATGAAAAAATAGTGCAAAATACTTAATTATTATTTAAAGGGTTTTGGAAAACTCAATAAAGTTTTCAAAACTGTTTTGGTGACTAAATTATAAAAGGGTCAAAACTTAGAATCTTTAAAGAGCTAATTTACCAATGTTTTTAATCAGACTTTTCCCTTAATTTAGGCTATTTTTAAAATGCTTATTAAATAAAAATAAAATAGATTTTATTAAAAAGATTTTTAAGAGATGATTTACTTTTCTCACGTAACCACTTCTGCTTTCAAATTTCTCTCAATTTTCCCAGCAACCAAACTACCTCTCATGCTCTAAAATGATCAAGAATCAACTCTTCTTGATCTCATTTTGATTTCTCAATTGATTTCTACATCAAATCTTACTTGTTTTCTTGGAGATTTGACTCAAAGCATGCCAATTAAGGGAGAAGCCAACCATTAGAGGTGATTTTCATTTCTCTCCTCTAATCAAAAGGTTATTTACCGAAATTCCCAAGTTCTTGATCTTTTACAATTGATTTCTGATGTGTGTTGATGAATAAATTAATATTAAAAGGTTTAAAGTTAGTTTTAATTAGGAATTGGTGGATCTTGTTTATAAATCTGATTTGTGGTGGTTTTAATTGATGTAGATCACATCTAAGACATGTTTTAATTTTATGAGAAGAGATTTGTAAAAGAAATGTCGAAACTAATTGAATTGTTAATTTTCTAGGTTGTGAATAGTTAGATTTTGAGGTGTTTGTGGTGTTAAGATGTTGCTGGAGGTATAAGATTGTAAGTGTTTTTAGATGTTAATTGATGTTGATTAGATGTCCAAATCGTTGGCTCATGGCTAAGCTTTGTTTAGGTTGTGCTTGGTGATGTTTTTGGTTGTTTTAAGGAGGCAGTTTATGGTTTTTGGTGAGGCAATGTTGGTAATTGTTGTTGCTGGGATTATAGATGCATAATGATGCATTAATCCTCTCTGTTCGTGTGGATAAAATAGGGGAGTTTGATCCGACAACGAGTGGTGAAGTTTCGGTAGCTTCAGACCCTTGATTTTCCATCAACAAGTGAAGCTTTGTGTTGTCGATGAGTGGAAATGAGGTTAATAGCCTTGTAAAGGTTTGAAAGTGATTTTTGGGAGTTTAGATTAGGCTTGAAATGCTTGTCTAAGCCCAGAAGTAAGTATTAGACAATTTTGCTCTCAATTTTGGTTTGGCAAAGTTGATTTTCTCATGCCTATTTTTATGATTTGATACCTACTGTTATATACATGTTTTGGAAATGAATTATGATACAAACGATCTTATATTGATGATATTGAGCATGAAAAATGCTTTATGAAAAGTGTTTTGATGTTATGAAATGCATGGTTTGTTACATTAGAAGTTGGTTTAAATGATGCATATGAAAAAAGTGAGGTATCATGTTTAGTATGGAATATATTGGCAAGTGATAATGACTAAATGTTATCGGATATAGTTGGCATGCCATAGGGTTTAAAGTGCACTATAATAAGTCGCCTCATGTGTGATGAGGGGTTGTGATTGTACCATTTTCTCCACTATGGGAACCGTGGCAGTCGAGGGGTTAATTGTGCCATATTCTCCCGCTGATGGGTTACGTATGGCAATGGTTGAGGGGTTAAATGTGTCGTATGCTCCCATTATAAATATTATACATCATAATCGTTGAGGGTTTAATTTTGCCGTATGCTCTATTTATGAATGTATGTTAAGTGATCTAAGGAACCACTTGTGAAATTTGTGTATCCGATGTGTTTTGAATAAAGAAAAAGTTTTGTTTTTGGGTCACTTTAATGCTAATATATGAACTAATGTATCTTGATGGATGAATTATGTTTTTTATAATATGATTTATACATGTTTTGATCTTTAAGCTTTGCTATTGGAAGAATAAGCATGTGAAGGCTTAAATTGAGGTTTGCATATGGGATTATGCAAGAGATCCATGATACATGTTTTGCATATGGTTTAATATGCATGTTTCTAAAGGTGAAAAGGGCGTGAGATATTTTAGCATGATGTTGAAAATGTGTTTGACTCAAATGGTTGTAAATGCATTGATGAGTGTTTTTAGAGCGTCCCTCACTAGGCATTATATGCTTACGCTCTCATTTCTCATCATTGCAGAAAAGTGAGTTTAAGGGGCAGCAAGCGACCAAGAAGGAATCCAAAAATTGATTTACTTCAAGTATGGTTTTAATAAATAAACTTGTAGTAACAAAGGATGTGACCAAGTTGTAATTGGGAGGGTTGTTTGCTTACTCCCTATTTTTGGACATGTTCTATTTGGTATTTTGGACTTGTATGAGGTTATATGATTTGTTTCTGAGTTTGGGATGAGAATTGCATGCTTGGGTAGAGACCATGCCTATAGGTTCTCTTGATTGATTTGCTATGGATTAAATGTTTACCTAGCATGTTTGGATGATTGTAGAAAAGACGTTAAACATGTTCTATGATGTTTGTTTGATGTTTGAAGCATGTTAGATTGAGCCTAAGTGTCATATGTTTGGCCAAGAGGTCATTACAGGCTCAGTTGTACCGGTATGGATCCTTTGGGATCGGTACGCGAGGTCTGATACGGTTCAGTTTGGGGAAAATAACAAAAGGGCATCGGTACGAGTTGCCACTATATCGGTACACCCTTGAGGAATTTTATACTGGGATCAGTACGCGGGGTACCGTACCGGTACAGGTTTTAACCACTAGAATCCCCTAATTTTGAAAGATGCAACGGAGATCAGTACTCGAATAATCGTACCGATACGAGTATGCAATGTTGACTCGTACTGATACGGTGCAAGCCTGTATCAATACGGATTTAGTTAATTTTGGTATTTTCAAGCTTTTTTCTGGATTCTTTACAAATTGATCATTATTTTTATAATGCTTAATTAATGATGATATTGTGATCCAAATTCGATGCAAATTCACAAAGAGGCATATAATGAACCTAATTGAAGGTTGATAACATAAATTTGTAATTTATTCTTTAAATTAATAGAATTTACATTTTGGTCCTTAAAGTGTTAAGTCTTGAATATCGAATGCTTGTTTCGTCTATCGCTATTGTTCATCACACCTTAGGGTTAATTAAGCATCTAGGCAAGATAAAAAGAAAAAAATGGACCGAATTAGTTTATTAGTTTGCTTCAGCAAACCTAATGTGATTTCCTTGATTCGATCTTCGTGGCTAGGTCAGGTCAAGGAGGTTACAAAAACAATAGAAAATCTTTGTGTTTTTGAGTTGTGTTTTCAAGTTGTGTTTAACCTATTATGTTTACACGGTATTTATAGAAGTTTCACAAGGAGTATAATGAAACTTTTGACCTAGCATGAGAATTAACGAGCCTTTAAAGATCAGTTTCCAAAGTTAATGTCTGAATTAAAGAAATCTTTTAGTATTTATCCTTTTAATTCCAAGACATAATTTGGAAAGTATATGCTCTTATTTGAGGAAAATTTTATTTCAATTTTGGCTCAAAATATCTGCAGGCCCACGGAGGATCCGACTGGTCCAAACATTTGTGTTACCCACATCATGGGTGTCTGCACATTTACGAACTTGTAACACCCTAAAAACAAGATGAGTGTAGTTAGAGTCTCGGGAATAGGCTAGGTGCCTTTCCCAGTTTCATTAACATTGGATATTGCATAGCCAACATTATTTCAAGGTATTATTTCATCGAAACCTCTTTGGAGGCAATATTGGTAAGCATTGGTAAGTTTATTACATTGAGTATTGTCCATTGAGCTATTGCCATTGATGTTATCAAAATACTGATACATAGATATATTGTTCATCGGACATCGATTGTCATTATCATAGTCATTGAACATTGGTATTGACATCGTTATAGTTATTGACATCGTTATAGTTATTGACATTGTTACTGAAATTGTTATAGACATCGATCATTGATATTGTCATTGCTGTTGAATTATTGCCAAAGATATTGCCATTTTCGTCGAAACATTGATCGTTGATATTGTAATCGAAACATTGGTCATCACTATTGCTATTGAAACATAGAAATCGACATTGTTATTGAACCTTGGATTTGAAAGGACATTGGATACAATTGGCATGCCATAGAATTTATGAGCTCATTGGTATGGGTGGACTACGGTCATTGGGATACAACCTTTATTATGGCGAGGTAGAGGGATGTTTGTGTTATTGGTCATTTGGTGAGGTAAAAGGATTAGACCATTTATTGATTTGTTGAGGTGTAGGAATTCGTGTATCCACTATCTTGAATCGATCCAAGGAATATTATTGAAATATAATATAATTGTCATCGAATATGATTCATATCATTGTTTTTGATGATACATGACTCATAGCATTGTTATAGTTAAGACATGATTTGGAATGCATATTATTGCTATTGACATCGTTTATGACTACCTCACAAGGCAAAGTATGCCTAACGCATTTTATCTCATGCATTTTAGGTTAAAGAAGTCATCGTTGCCAAATCGGGCAGGTTGAAGGTTTTTGGCAAGTCACAACAAGCATAGAGTAATGTTTATTATCCTTACGAACTCCTAGAATGGTGGCAAAGTAGTTAAACTAACCACTTATAGCCATTTTGTTGTGTATAAGTTGCATATGGCATGTATAAACTAAAAGGCCTAAAATATTGTTTTGAATTCGCTAAAAGTGGTAAAATATGCTTATTTCGCCTAAAAAGGTAAAAACCCTTAAAATGAACTCATATGACTATGAATTTTGGCATGAAAGTAGAATATGGTTAATTAAACTTGCCCGTAAAATTTTATAAGATTTGTACATTGTATGATAGGTCAAAATGGATAAAAACCATACCTAATCTGTCATTACAGACCATGTCATACTGATTCGGGTGATGGCTTATCGGTACGAGTATACATTTTTGGAGCTGGTCAACAAGGCGTATCGATACAACCATGGGCGTATCGGTATGGATTTTCAATACTGGAAAATTACTGTAGCTGGGTATCGATACCCTATTTTCCAATTTAGGAATTAGGGCACCCATACTGGTACGGATATACCTGTACCGATGCCAACATGTGTTTGAATGAAATAATATTGATATTATCATAAGCGTATCGATACGTGTTTAAGGGTATCGATAGGCATCTTGGTCATTGGGAACCGATAATATATGAAATATGCATAGCGTACTGAAATGGTCCCCTTGAGTATCAGTATTGATACATGAAATTCAGTTAAAGGATAATGAAATAACTTTGGAAAGTTACAAATTGGTCACTTGTTAATGATTGGCTTAATTAAATGAGTAATTGACCTCTAAATAATATGGAAATTTCCATGTACATTGATTATAAGTTAAATTACTTTGTGGTAAGGTCAATTTAAGTAAAGAACCTCTAATCTATTAAAATTATAGTTTAGCCCCTAAAACTCATAAAATTTTAAAATTAGTCCTAAATTGGTGGCTATAGTCTTGTAGCGTACAACTGCTCCATTGTATTGAATTAGTAATGTTTAAAGACACCAAAATGAATATCGCATAGCCTGTGATTCATTAATTTAATGATTAAAACATTTTATCGACTACTGTATTAAACTCTGATATCATACTCTAACCTGAATCTCGACCAGGCCAGGAATGGGGTGTTATATTTGTGGTATCAGAGCTAGAGTTTAGTCGATTCTAGGGTTAAACCTAAGTTTATTGTATTGTCATTGCATTGTGTTTGCCACCTAGGAGTTAATTATTTTATGTAAAATGACTTGCCGACTAACCCAATCTCTTTCCTTTATACTATAGATATGTCTAACTTTAACGAAGCTCATATAGATGAGCCCGTCACCGGCTCCTTAACCTATGTGAGGAGATAAGTGTGAGACCTTTCAAACCCGCAGAACCGTCCTGCACCAGACACTGAGCCGGAAGTACAGACTGCTTAAGCTGAATGCTACTAGAACATGGCTGACATGTTCAAACAATTTATGACTTCAATGAAATCTGAGCAGACTGTGAAACCTTCTATAGTTGTTATCTCTTACACTCGGGACCCTATTGATAAACTATCTCAACATCGAGCTTATACTTTTATTGGTCAGGATAATGATAATCCTGAACTTGTTGAATACTGGTTGGATAGCATATTGAGAATTCTGAATAGATAGTTACAATGTTCGAATGAGAACAAGATGGAATGTGCCTTCGCGTTGCTTGCAGACGAGGCACTTTATTGGTGGGAGACTACCATTCTTGCGGTCCCTGGAGAAGCTATGACCTGGGAATTCTTCCTTCGAGAATTCAAGAAGAAATACATTAGCGAGTTCTATCTCGCAAAGAAGCGTAGTATCTTCCTTCATCTCAAACAAGTTGGATGACCTGTCGAGCAGTACATATATGATTTCTGCAAGTACTGCAAGTATGGTGCTGAGTATATCAAGAAAGAGGAGGAGAAATGTAGAATGTTTATTGCCAAGCTCAGTGACGAGCTACGCCCTATGTTCACTGTATTGGGCATCACTGATTTTCAAGACCTTATGAATAGGGCAAGGCTACCAAAGCAACTCAAAAAGCTTAAAGAACTGGTGTGTTAGGTAAATCTAAAAAGAGGATACGAGATGACTCTCGTCCTTCTAAACCATATAAGAAAGGAAAGTATCATGGCTTAAAACAGAATGTGTATTCACAACATTCTTATTCAAGAAACATTGTGATACCACAGTCTATGACTCAGTCTTTTGCTAAAGCAGCCTTAATTGATAGCACTGGTGGTTCAGCTAGAAAGACACTGCCTCCTATCTATAACTACTATCAGAATAGGCATCCTATAGGGCAATGTCGCAAGCAGTCGAGAGCTTGTTTCTACTGTAGCGAGCAAGGCCACTTCATTCGAGATTGTTCTATCAATGCTACCAAGTCTATTGCTGTACCGGCTAATATCACATCTCCTGCCCAATCTTTTCAAGGCAAGGGATCAAAACAAGGACAATCGGGAGCTTTGGGGAGACCTAGTGGCTCAATGAGGACATCGAATACGCAAAAATCAAAGGCACTAGCATGTGAGGAGCAAGAAGGAGGAGGACGATCTTGATACCATTGCAGGTACCATTGAATTATATTCGCATTCTATATATGCATTGATTGGTCCTGGCTCCACACATTCTTTTATAAGTACATCTTAGTTAGTGTTGCGTGTAATAAGTGCTACGCAAATGTGCAAGTATACACGTCGCAAGTAATAAAGTGATACGAGTATCGAGTATCATCTCCACAGGGATTTGTTTGGGCCACTTTGCTTAAGTTACTGCACTGTGAAAATAAAAACACAATTGATAATAGAGGTTTTAATTAACGATTAAACTAAGAGCAATAAACTAAAAGAATAGATGAAATTAAAATAGAGTAAATAGGCCAGGTTATCGTGAGTTGAGGTGTGATAGCCGATTGGATCGTCTTGGTAAAAGAGTGCAAGGGCAACTAATCGATGGCTGCCTGGGCGACTAGCTGGGCAACTACTTGGGCGGCTGGGCAGCAACTTCAAGGTTCGGCAGAGCATTCTTCAATGGTTTCTTCTTACCCCTAAGTCGAAACTCTAGCTACTTGTGCTTGCCTTGATAATACATCCTTGCGTGAATCAAGGGTGAACAACAACCAATCTTGCACTCCTCTTAGGCATTGAAATCCTTAACTTATTCGTAAGCCGGATTAATCTTCATCATCAATAGATTGAATAAAGACCATACTCATTCGTTTCTTGAATCTAACTCTCCTGATATTAGATAAATAGATGAAGTTACGAGATCCTCTCCCAATTCACCCGCAAACAAGAATAAAAGCCAAGAACGAGTAAACCTTGAATTGAAAGTGCAAACTCTTATTACCTAAACAAAATCCAATTGTTTCTCACAACAACAAAACACAATAACCCCAACCAATCAAGTTAGTTCATGGTTGGGTTCAAAAGATATACAAAGAATAATCCCCAAACCATGAATCTAATGGAAGCAAAGAAGAAGAAGAAGAAATCGAACTCTCTCCCCCTTGCTCTCTTGTCGAAATTTCTCTCTTCTTGCCCTATGGGGTTGTCGAAATTTTCCCTCCTCTTGCTCTCCTTCAAGTTGACGATATGGCCTCTTATTTATAGGGCTAGGTCAAAGTCCTTCTTTGGGGAGGAAGTTAAGTTGGAATTAAATTATCTTTAAAGAATATAATTCTTTATTATAATTATATTCCTACTAGAACTTTCCCTATCTTATTGGAATTTAATTCTTCTTTAATCTCTTCATGGAAATCAAATTCCTTTGGGATTTAGCTTAGCTCCACCTCATCTTGGGCTTGTCTAGTCATCAATTTTGACTACCATATCACCTTATTCTTTGTCGATAATTGCCCTGGCAACTGGCTCAGTGTCTCATTCATGCATTGCCCTGGCAACTAGCTCGGCATCTCCTTCATGCACTGCCCTGGCAACTGGTTCTAGCCTTGTTTAGGCAAGTGATTCTGCACACACACAAAAACACACCAAAGCAGCATCTTTTTCCACAAAAATCACCAAGTTATGTAATCAAGCTCAACGGTGGAAAGAAACATGAATTAATGCGTGAATGAATAATTATGCAACTAATATGAGCTTAAGTCTAACAATAATATGAGTAAAATGGGTAATATAAATAGTACTTTTGAACACTTATCACACCCCCAAACTCGAACTATTGCTTTTCCTCAAGCAATGCAAACTAACAATTACCTGCCAAGACTTTAATCATCAAAGACATGCTTCAAACTTGAATTCAAACCTCGGAACCGTGGTACAATGTATGATCACCTTTTAATTTTTCGGATAGCACAAAAATTTCCCGAAACAAAACTATAATGCTCGTGACAATGTGTGTGCGTAGTTGTGTACAAGTTGATTTTTAAGATTCTATGTGAACAATAGGCTTTTATCAATTTAATTATCGGGGCATTATTTTTATTTTCACTATAGCCAATTTCGGGCACCTCTAGCAAAGTAAGCAATTTCTCATTTTATTTTAGTCAACTAGAGCCAATTTCGGGCACCTCTAGCAAGAAAGTGCAATTACTACTAGAGCCAGTTTTGGGCACCTCTAGCAAGAAATTAACTTTTAATTTTCAATTTTAAATTTACCCTAATTTTAAGCAACCTAAGTTCACTAAGTTTCTTTCAATCAACAAGCCACAACTGTGTAAAATTTCAGCATCATAGTAAAATTCTAAGTTCTTTTCATGTAATCCTAAAATTAAAGGTTCTTTCAATTAAGTGCAGTGGCAAAAATTCATCATTGGATATTCAACAAGTCTTAAGCAATTAAATCCAATTAAAGGCATGGCAAGTAACATATGCAACCTATATGTGATTGCTAAATATGAATGCAACTAATCATGAAACTAACTAGAAACCAACACCCCCCAAACTCGAGAGAAGCATTGTCCTCAATGCATGTAAGAGTGAAACAAAGTTTAAAAGAAACTAAATGAAATGAGTTAGTTGGAGAGGTCGTCACCTCGAGTGATAAGTTTCCTTCGTGCCGTTTGCTTGATTCATTTTTCAATCGGTGGTTGAATGTTGGTACCGCGTGAATAGCATTGCTTTGATTTGATCCATGTTTGCCGATGCAGGTTCACTTGCATGGGCATCAGTAGTTGCCGAAGCCATTGTTGTTGCCTGGGCATCGCCAGTTTCTGTTGTGGTTGTTGTGGCAAGTAGTCGGCAGTAAATTTCCTTAGCATGGTGGTTGTGAGTCTTGTTGTGGAAAAGAAAACCTCGAAACTAAAGATAATGAAGAAAAATAAAATCTCTCCTAAAAATTCCAAAAATAAATAAAGAGAGAAACTGAAAATAATAGAAAGAAAAAAATAGTTCGAAAAAAAAGAAAAAGAAAAAGAAAATATCGAAAGGAGAACATGCTCATGCATCTCCTAAGGTGTCAACTTCTTTGTTTCGTTCTTCATGGGCACCGTTGTAGTGCTTCAATCTCTGTCCGTTAACTTTGAATTCAAGTTCGTCGGTAATGGACTTGATGGGAGAATGGTTTGACAACTTTGAATGGTCCCGACCATCTTGATTTTAGTTTTCCCGGGAAAAGTTTTAGTCGAGAATTGAATAAGAGAACTAGTTGCCCTGGCATGAATTGTCGCGGCAATAGTTTCTTGTCGTGCCATTGCTTTGTTTTCTCCTTGTAAATTTGTGTATTGTTATAGGCGAGTGCACGAAATTCTTCTATCTCGTTGAGGTCCAACAAACGCTTTTGTCTGACACTTTCCTAATCCATATTCACGGTCTTGATTGCCCAATATGTCTTGTGTTCGATTTCCACCGGTAGATAGCATGTTTTGCTATAGACAAGTCGGAAGGGGGACATACCTAAGGGTGTTTTGAATGCAGTGCGATATGCCCAAAGTGCGTCATCTAGTTTTACTGACCAATTATTTCTAGAGGGATTTACAACTTTCTCGAGTATACCCTTCAATTCTCGGTTGGAAATTTCTGCTTGCCCATTGGTTTGTGGGTGATATTGCCCGTCCTCTGGAAACGATCAGATTGCTTGTAAAACTCTTGGGCATCTTTGTACAGTGTTGGCCAATACAAACCGGATTGAAAAACTTTGGTCGCAGTACGAGTTCCTCCAAAATGTCCTCCATAGGGTGAAGAATGGCATTGTCGGAGTACATTTTGTTGCTCCTCTTCAGGGACACATCGGCGTATAACCTGATCTGCACATTGTTTAAACAAAAGAGGCTCATCCCAAAAGTAATGCTTAGCATCATGGTGGAACCGCTTCTTCCCTTGGTGAGTAAGGCCATAAGGTAAAATACCACAAACAAGGAAATTAACTAAATTCGCGTACCAGGGTATTGCCGAGGCATGTGCTGCCGTGGCGACTGCTCCCAAGATTGCTGAGTCGTGTGTGTCTAGAGTTGTCAAGGCATACGCGTCCATGGTTGCCGAGGTGTGCGTATCAGTGGTTGTCGAGGCGTGCACGTCTGGAGTTACCGAGGCATGCGCATCAAGAGCTGTTGCGGCGTCGAGGGTTGCCGAGGCATGCACATCCATGGTTATCGAGGCGTCTAAAAGTTGTTCATCCGGGAATGCATCGCATATCTCTAAATCCGCGTCCTCCTCCCTATTGCGTTCTAAACGTGATAAGTGATCGGCTACTTGATTTTCTGTTCCCTTCCTGTGCATTGGCCTAGGACTGCTCCTACCGTGAAATCACTTGCATTACACATGAGCTCAAAATGTAGCGTCCAATCTGGTGGAACGACAATAGGTGCCGATGCAAGATTTTTCTTTAGGGTTTCGAATGCTTGGGGGCAAGAATCATCAAAATGGAAGACTTGATCTTGGTGGGGGTAATATCTCGATGACGTCCACCTTGGCTTTGTCTACTTCAATTCCCTTGGAAGAAATCATGTGGCCGAGCACTATTCCTTCATCTACCATAAGATGGCACTTCTCCCAATTAAGTACTAAATCGGTTTCTTTACATCTTGCCAACACATTCTCTAAATTGTCGAGGCAACTGTTGAAGTCACTACCAAAAACGGAAAAATCATCCATGAAGATCTCAAGGAAGTTTTCGACCATGTCTGAAAAGAGTGCCATCATGCATCTTCTAATGTTAGTGCATATCTGAGAAAACTTGAGGATGGTCGTTTTCGATACTTCTTATAGTCCATCCGCACCCTCCATCGGGTGACAATATTGCCCAAAAAGAGTTTGGCCAATGTGCTTGCCAACACTCCCTTTTGCGTTACCATGGTGGAGGTGTCTTTCTTCTTTGTTCGCTTGTAGTCCATGTATACTCTTCACCTTGCTACTATTCCTAAAGGCACAAATATATTAATAGGAAAAATTATATCCATTCTCAACCATTCAATTACCTCATTCTTGTCGACTTCTATCATGGTTGGATGTAGCCTTTGTTGTCGTGGCAATTGTTGCTCAAGCCAATTGCCGTGACAATCAGTTGCCAAAATTTGCTGTAAGTCAAGGGAAGAACCAATTTTCTAAAAAGCTTTACGAATCCAAACACCGTTTTCTTTTGGCCTCTCAAATATATCCATTAGTAGAGATTTCGATGGCTTCAAATCTACCAACCTCGGTTCCTCAAGACATACCTGCAATGGACGAGGTGAGTTTTTAAAGAATTCGAAAGGTTTAACCATTACCTGTTCATATTCCATTGGCAAAGTATTATCATCTTGTTGATCTTGCATGTGGTTGTGTAATTGCCGTGGCAATTGTAGATGAGAGCAATCTACAGATTCCTGCTTCAACATCAATGTTGTAACCTTATGGGCATCAGGTTCCTCAGAATTTGCTGTAGTATTGTTGTTCTCAGCTTCACTGAGTGTTGTCGCGGCATTGCTCTGTTCAAGCTCCTCAATCATTGTCGAGGCAATTTGTTGTTCAGGCTCATCATGTGTTGGGCAGTCTCTTTCATTGGCATCCTCTTGACTTTGAGGTTCTAGTTGTTCCCCACATATCGGAGAGCTTTCTTTGCATTGCTCCTTATCCTCTTGCCTTGGGACGTCAGTATCCCTAGGAATGAATTGTTGGTGCATGTTATCCATGGCATATGTGGATCTCCCCAATTGATCTTCTGAATCCCCTAAGGTTGCATCCCACTGAGCTATCCTCGTATCCATAGATTTTGATAGCTCTCGAATCTCTTCAATTGATCCGTCAAGTCTAACCAAGGAAGCTAGTAATGTTTCCTACAAGGAATTGGAATGCTCTTGAAAAGGACTACATTGCCATGACATATCTGTTGCTGCGGCAAAATTGTTATGGTAAAAAAATTTTTGAGCTTTTTGACCATAACATGAAGAATTTTGTTGCTGGTTCCCTCTATGGTCCTTCATGTAGTTATATGCACCGAAAATGTGAGGGCAATTTTCAAACACATGATGTTCTCTACACATGACACAAGATTTTTCCACAGTATAAGTTCTTTGGGCTTTTCTCGGTTGGTATAGGTAATCATCAAAGGGTGCAAGAAACTCTTGATTGGATTGATTCATATCTTCCAACATCATCTCTCGAATAGATCAGCTTTTATTTCCCAACATGTTGATGTCCCTTAACTTGTAGCGCACCTAAATTTTCTTTTATAAAACAAACAAAAAGAAAAGTTAGTAAAACGAAGAGAAAAAATGCAATAACAAAAACAACTAACACCAATTGCCAATCCCCGGAAACGGCGCCAAAAAATTGTTACGTGTAATAAGTGTTACGCAAATGTGCAAGTATACACTTTACAAGTAATAAAGTGATGCGAGTATCGAGTATCGTCTCCACAGGGATTGGTTTGGGCCACTTTGCTTAAGTTACTGCACTGTGAAAATAAAAACACAATTGATAATAGAGGTTTTAATTAACGATTAAACTAAGAGCAATAAACTAAAAGAATAGATGAAATTAAAATAGAGTAAATAGGCCAGGTTATCGTGAGTTGAGGTGTGATAGCCGATTGGATCGTCTTGGTAAAAGAGTGCAAGGGCAACTCAGTTGCCGTGGCAACTTGCATAGCGGGGTTGCCTTGGCAACTAATCGATGGTTGCCTGGGCGACTAGCTGGGCAACTACTTGGGCGGCTGGGCAGCAACTTCAAGGTTCGGCGAAGCATTCTTCAATGGTTTCTTCTTATCCCTAAGTCGAAACTCTAGCTACTTGTGCATGCCTTGATAATACATCCCTGCGTGAATCAAGGGTGAACAACAACCAATCTTGCGCTCCTTTTAGCCGTTGAAATCCTTAACTTATTCCTAAGCCGGATTAATCTTCATCATCAATAGATTGAATAAAGACCATACTCATTCGTTTCTTGAATCTAACTCTCCTGATATTAGATAAATAGATGAAGTTACGAGATCCTCTCCCAATTCACTCGCAAACAAGAATAAAAGCCAAGAATGAGTAAACCTTGAATTGGAAGTGCAAACTCTTATTACCTAAACAAAATCCAATTGTTTCTCACAACAACAAAACACAATAACCCCAACCAATCAAGTTAGTTCATGGTTGGGTTCAAAAGATATACAAAGAATAATCCCCAAACCATGAATCTAATGGAAGCAAAGAAGAAGAAGAAGAAATCGAACTCTCTCCCCCTTGCTCTCTTGTCGAAATTTCTCTCTTCTTGCCCTATGGGGTTGTCAAAATTTTCCCTCCTCTTGCTCTCCTTCAAGTTGACGATATGGCCTCTTATTTATAGAGCTAGGTCAAAGTCCTTTTTTGAGGAGGAAGTTAAGTTGGAATTAAATTATCTTTAAAGAATATAATTATTTATTATAATTATATTCCTACTAGAACTTCTCATATCTTATTGGAATTTAATTCTTCTTTAATCTCTTCATGGAAATCAAATTCCTTTGGGATTTAGCTTTGCTCCACGTCATCTTGAGCTTGTCTAGTCATCAATTTTGACTACCATATCACCTTATTCTTTGTCGATAATTGCCCTGGCAACTGGCTCGGCGTCTCCTTCATGCATTGCCCTGGCAACTAGCTCGACATCTCCTTCATGCACTGCCCTGGCAACTGGTTCTAGCCTTGTTTAGGCAAGTGATTCTGCACACACACAAAAACACACCAAATCAGCATCTTTTTCCACAAAAATCACCAAGTTATGTAATCAAGCTCAACGGTGGAAAGAAACTTGAATTAATGTGTGAATGACTAATTATGCAACTAATATGAGCTTAAGTCTAACAATAATATGAGTAAAAAGGGTAATAAAAATAGTACTTTTGAACACTTATCAGTTAGGCAATATAAATTGTCCTATGAACCTATAACATTAAAGATCACCGTAACTAATCTTTTGGGCGATTGTGTCACCCTAAGTTTAGTATACAAGAATTGTCCCTGGTGATCTAAGGGATTCCATTTTTGGCCAATCTATTAGTACTTCCAATTTACAAGTTTGATGTTATAATGGGGTTGGATTGGCTCAGTGAACATCAAGCTTGGGTGGACAGTAGTAAGAAAAAGCTTTTTCTTCGAGTCCATGGAAAAGAGAGTATCACCCTTATAAGTTCAAGGAATCCATTGTTGTATGCTTTGACATTAGAAGCTAAGGGTGAACCTTGATTGCAATACATTGACATTGTGTATGAATTTCCTGATGTTTTTCCTAATTAACTTCCAAGTTTACCAACCTGTGAAGTAGAATTTGGCATTAAAGTGCAACATGGAACAACCCCAGTTCCCATTGCACCTTATCGTATGACAGCAGTTGAGCTTAAAGAGCTGAAAGCTCAAAATCAAGATTTGTTGAACAAAGGCTTCATTCAACCGAGTTTCTCACCTTGGGGAGCACTGGTTATCTTCGTTAAGAAGAAATATGGTTCCATGAGATTGTTTATTGATTACCTGTAATTGAACAAGGTAACCATCAAGAACAAGTATTTATTGCCAAGAATCGATGACCTATTCGATCAGCTTAAGGATACTTCTATATTTTCTAAGATCAATTTAAGGTCTGGGTATTATCAAATGAAGGTTAAAGAATGTGATGTACCAAAAACCGTTTTTCGTACAAGATACGAGCTTTCTGAATTTTTACTGATACCCTTTAGGCTAACTAATGCATCAGCAACCTTTATAAATATGATGAATCGAGTTTTCAGAACCTATCTAGACAAGTTCGTGGTAGTATTCATTGATGATATCCTAATCTATTCTAAGAACATTGTCGAACATCGAGACCACCTCCGCATTGTGCTTTAGACTATTCAAGAAAAGTAATTATTTTCTAAATTCTCTAAATGTAAGTTTTGGCTCACCAAAGTTGCCTTCTTTGGGCACGTTGTTTCGGCTTTGAGCATCCAAGTAGACCCAAAGAAAATCCAGGTCATCCTTGATTGGCACCCACTGAAGAACATTGGTGAAGTAAGAAGTTTTCTTGGTCTTACTGCTATTATAGAAGATTTGTCAAGGGATTTTTATGATAGCAACCCCTTTGACTAAGCTATTGAGGAAGGAAACTCTGTTTTTTGGACCAATGAACAACAAAGAAGCTTTGATCAGTTAAATCAAGTCTTGGCTTATGCACCAGTTTTGACCCAACCCGAGTCCGTAAATGACTATACAATTTATAGTGATGCATCGCATCTCAGGTTAAGATGTGTGCTAATGCAAGAATCTAAAGTCATTGCTTATGCTTCGAGACAACTAAAGCCACATGAAATGAATTACCCCACTCATGACTTGGAGCTGGCTGCAGTTGTCTTTGCATTGAAAATTTGGAGGCATTATCTCTACAGAGAGAAAAACTATCTCTTCACTGATCATAAAAGCCTCAAGTATTTGTTGTCACAAAAAGAGTTAAATCTTCGTCAACGGAGATGGATAAAATTTCTTAAACACTACGATCTTGTCATTGATTATCATCCGGGCAAGGCCAACATTGTCTCTGATGCACTAATCCGCCAACCTCTGCCTGCTCCCCGAGCTATTAATTCTTACTTTCGACTTTGAAAGTACCATTTTCTTGTAGCTGAACTTTAGGTTCAGTCTTCTATCGTAACGAAAATTAAATCATTGCAGAATCAAGACCCTGAACTTTAATATATAGCTTCTAAGTTGTAAAATCGTGATAATCCTGACTTCAGAGTTAATTCTAAAGGACTGATATATTTTCATGATCGGGTCTAAGTACCCAATGATGAATCTTTTTACACCGATATCCTTAAATAAGCTCATTTGAGTTCTTATTTCGTTCACCCAGGTTCTGTAAAGATGTACAAAGATCTTTGTGAACTTTATTAGTGGCCGAGCATGAAGCAAGCTATAGTTGACTTCCTGTCTAAATGCCTTACATGCTAGCGTGTTAAAGTTGAACACCGAGTTCCTACCAGCTTATTACAACCTATCAATCTATCGTATTTGAAGTGGGAGAGAATCACAATGGACTTTGTCAGTGGTTTGCCTTTAACTCCTGCTAAGCACGATTCTATCGGGGTCATTGTAGACCATTTTACCAAGTCAGTTCACTTCTTACCATTTAGAATAGACTACGGTCTTCCTAAATTAGCTGACTTGTACATCAAGGAAGTTATCCGACTTCAAGAAATACCAAAATCTATTATCTCCGATTGAGATCCACAATTTTCATATCGATTTTGGAAATCATTGTGTAGCGATGTCCTTTTCGCTGAAAAAACGAGTTTTTATTTATTGTTTTGTTTTCTTTTGAAAATAATGTCTTCCGTGGGGTTTTAAAAAACGCGTTTTATTTAGAAATCGGAGTCGCCACCGGCCACTTAGGTAGGTTGGACACCATAAAACCAGAGATTTGAGAACTGTTGGGTTCGGGAGTCGGTTACGCATGGGGAAGGATTAGCACCCCCACACCGCCCAAATTTGGTACTTTAATAATTATCGCTTTATTAATATTAAAATTTCCGGATTAAAGTGACGATTTAATTAACATTTAGTTATATGTGCGAGTAAATTTTAAAAGCCCCGTTATCCGAGAGTAAACGCCCAACCACCTTCACTACGCCTGATACTGGTCCCGTTTATGCTCGGATAAAAGGGCACCGCATTGACGATAATGTATCCGAAATGCAACTTAAAAAAACAAAATATAAAACATGTAATTTATGTTGACGCGATATTAAAACATAAAATGAGAAGATTACGAAATTAAACGATACTAATACAATACATGAATAATAAAAAAACATGCCTTTAGAAATTAAAGTAATTAATCCTAACATGCTTACGCATAAAATCACAAACAATATATATACATTACATGATACTTAAAACATAAAAAGGGGAACATCCTAATATTAAACAAAAATAATGAAATGCATGAACATGGATATAAATGACATGTACAAGGATCAAGACTATAAATGAAACATATACACGCCATCACTGTAAAAGAAAGAGGAAAAACATGTTTCGAGATCGAATTAACTAGACATAACATGCTTAATCACATATATAAGAAAAGCAAATGCGATATGCATGATACATACCTGACGTAACATGGTATTAAACTAACAAATCAAAGCAAAAAGCGAACATAAAAAACTAATACTTAACATACGATACATTTTAAAATAAGGTAAAAACATGACACTAATATACGACACATATCACATATTTTTAACATGCAACCTAAAATGCAAAACGAACATAAAAGCTAACGTTAAAACATATTACGAACAAACGAAGCTAAACACATTGGTACGATAATGCATATGAAAAAAGACATACATGAACGTGATGAAAACAACAAATGCATGAAAACATAAAGGACATACAAATCATAGATAGACATGATACATTCATTATACTAAAACAAAATACATGAAAAACATAGACAAACCAAGCAAACGAAATAAAGCATGATATAACACATCATAAAAAAACCTAATATTAAAACAATACGAATATAATGAACACCATAACATGCTAAAACACAAAATAAAAAACAATGGACATAAATGATTAAAACAAGGGACTAGAATGAAAGAAAATGAAACATAAATGACAGAAATTGGAGCAATAGAGACATGATTTAGGGATGAAATTACAAATAAGAAGAAACTTTAAAGGACTAAACATGTAATTGAACCAAGGGGCGAGCTCGGAGTGAAAATTTCAAAAATGCGGTGGGACTGGGGAGGTAATTTCACCATTTAAAATCTGAATTCGGTTTAATCTAGTGACTAAATTGAGAGATTTAAGAAAAGGAGGGATTGGGATTGTAATTGGACCAAGGGGAAGCCTGTTTTGAAAAATCAAAAAGGGCGGTGGTCCTTAAGAGGTAATTTCCCTATTTTTGAAAAATAAAAGTCTATAAATAGACCTTATTAGATCAGATTTTGGATTTTTGCCATTTAAAATTTTGTTTTATAAAACAAAATCCTCTCCCCTTTCTAAGATTGAAGCCGGCTCTCTTAGAACCCAGAATCCGGCCACCACTAGCCACCGCTGGCCGCTGCTAGTCGGCGACGGCGAAACCTTAGGTCAACCCAAAACAACCCATTTGTTGCGTAGAAGCCAAATCTCCCCTTAGATGTTAGGAAAAACAACCGTCCCTTCCTAGATCTAAAAGAACCAAAACCATTTTTTTTTAAAAAAGAAAAAACGTTTTGAAATGACCCACCCTTTTTTCTTAGAACCTGGCACCCAACACCGATTCTCCAAGTTCGGACATAAAGGCCGATGGCTTGTCACCGGTGATGGATGGCCGACAGACGAAGGGTAAACTCTCACTCTTTACTCTCTTTTTTTACTTGGTATTATTGTTGGTTTTTTGACATGCAAAGGAAGAAAAAAAAACCTATTCGAAAACATTTCCTTGTTTTTTGTATTTATAAAAAACTGGCCCCTTTACAAATTTTGGGTTGAATACATATATCTGATTTTTTTATTTGGTAGGGATAATACATAAGGTACATATTTGATTTGATTTTGTACTAACAAATCTCCCTTTTTGCTTTGTTTGCATGTTCGGTGGTTGAGCCGGTAAGGGTAATGTGTACGGCGGCAGAGGGAGCATGGTGGCGTTGTCATCCAGTCAAACTGGTTCCTGGCCGTTGGATCAGATCAGATCCAACGAGCAGCCCCGAGAGTGACATCACGCGCGCCAGCTGAATAGCCCTCCCCTCTTAATAGTGGTCGTTGGATCAAAATTTGATCCAACGGCTCCTGGTTGGTTGCGCAGACAAAAAGACAATATTAGTGTTATTTTATCCAATATGGATTAGGGTTTTAGGCCATTGGGTCAGGGTATAGGCCAAACGGCCTTGTAAAATTTTGGGTTTTGTAAATGATGGACTGGACAGTTATTATAAATGGGTTTTATATTTTAGATCATTTTTTAATTTAAACCCAATAGTAATAATAATAATAATAATAATAATAATAACATATACACATATGTACATACAATCATACATGAAAATTAACCTATATATCATATAACATTCAAACACACATATACATATATTTGCTCACACACCTAATTAATATAAGTATACAGACATTATACAAACAATTAAGGCATACGTAATATGCAGACATACACACACATACATACCACATACGCATTAGTCACACGTACATAATACACACCCAATAATATTATATATGTATACATGCAATAATAATATATTAATTATTAAACTAATATATTAACAATATTTACAAATCGGATAAAAATGGGTGATTACACATTGTAAGGAGCTTTGGGTACCAGAGTTAATCTCAGTACCACTTTTCACCCTCAACCTAACGGCCAGTCAGAAAGGGTAATTCAAATTTTAAAAGACATGTTATGTACATATATTATTGATTTTGGGAATCTTGAGGGAGATCTCTACCACTTATCGAGGTTGCCTACAATAATAGTTATCAAGCTTCCATTAAAATGACACCGTATGAGGCATTGTATGGCAGACGTTGTAGAACTCTTTTGTGTTGGTCTCAATTCGGTGAAGGAAATATGTTGGGTCCTGACCTACTTCAGGAAACCGAAGAATAGGTTACCATCATCTATGACCGTCTGAAGGCTGCCTTTGACCGATAAAAGGCCTATGTCGATCTTAAGCGAAAAGATATACAATATGAGGTTGGTGAGAGAGCCTTTCTCAAGGTTTCACTGTGGAAGAAAGTTTTAAGGTTTGGCAAAAAGGGAAAGCTAAGTCCCTGATTCATTGGACCCTTTGAAGTTGTCGAGAAGATTGGCCCCGTGCCTTATCGATTGTCATTGCCCTCAAAGCTGAGCAAGATTCACAATGTATTCTACGTATCGATGCTACGTAAATATCACTTCGACCCTTCACATATTATCGAGCCAGAATCTATAGAGATTCAACCTAATTTGACATATGAAGAGAAACCAGTTCAGATTCTTGCAAAAGAAGTTAAGAGACTTCGCAACAAATCAGTTTTGTTGGTCAAAGTACTCTAGAAGAGTCACGTTGTTAAGAAGCCAACCTAGGAACCAGAGGAGACAATGAAGAAAAAATACCATCATCTCTTCAGTTCAGGTAAAAATTTAAGGACAAATTTTTCTTAAGAATGGATAGTTGTAACACCCTAAAAATCTGTCTAGTCAGAATTAGCTTTCGACGATCAGAAACACTACACTGAAAAGGTCTAAATATTGTATTGACTTTGACTGTGTGGTCACTTACATTGACATTGGACTCTAATTGAGTCAATTTATTGATTAAGGACCTTACTGAATAAATGAAAAATTCTATTGGTGACTAAATTATAAAAATTGGAAGTTTGGGGGCCAAAGTATGAAGTTTGAAAAGTTAAGGGGATACCCTTGTAATTATTCCATTTTGGGATGAATCACCTCCTAGCTTGCCTCCCACCTTACGTGGGTTTGTTGGAAAGTGATGAAAAGGATGACAATTCTATGGAATTGCCATAATTATTGAAATGCAAAATATGGGCATTTACCAATTAAATAATAAGGTTTCCTCCCTAGGAAAGAAACCATTCAGCTATTTGAATCATATCCAAGGAGTGATTTAACACTCTTAAAATAAACACGACTCCACCGAGCCTTCCTTCCTAAATTTTCATCTTTCTCAAATGATTAACCAAACATACACCTCCATTGTCATCTTCCTTAAACCTTTAAGTTAGAACCTCCATTATTGATCATCCCAAAGCTTAAGTTTCTACGATTTCTTGATTGCATCGGGTAACTATCAATTTGGTAAGATAAAACCCCCCAAACGATTGATCGATTCCATAGATCATTGATGTTTAATTTTGAGTTGAAGTTATTGAGCACCTAAGTTAAACACACGATCATCAAGGCTTTAATCCATGGATATCTAATAGCTAATAGCCATTTCATGTTTAACTATTAACTTCAATATCGTTGTATCAATTTAACACTTCTTATTGTTTTACCTAGCTCAAAAGTTAGAGAAAAAGGTTCCAGCATCTCTATCAAAAGATAGGAACAAGAGAGTGATCATCCGAGAGCCTTAGGAGCTTTGGAAACAAGGTGAGTGTAGTTGGAATCTCATGAATAGGCTAGGTGTCGTTCCCGGTTTAATTGACATTGGATATTGCATAGCCAACATTGTTTCAAGGTATTGTTGCATCGAAACCTCTTTGGAGGCAATATTAGTAAGCATTGGTAAGTTTATTACATTGAGTATTATCCACTGAGCTATTGTCATTGTCATTGATGTTATCAAAATATTGATACATAGATATATTGTTCATCACACATCGATATTTTCATTGTCATAGTTATTGAACGTTGGTATTGACATTGTTATAGTTATTGACATTGTTACTGACATTTTTATAGACATCTGTCAATGGCATTGTCATTGTCATCGAATTATTGCCAAAGATATTGCCATTGTCATCAAAACATTGATCATTGGTATTGTCATCGAAACATTGATCATTGATATTGTAATCGAAACATTGATCATCACTATTGCTATTGAAACATAGACATCGACATTCTTATTGGACCTTGGATTTGAATGGACATTGGATACAATTGGCATGCTATAAAATTCTTGAGCTCATTGGTATAGGTGGACTACGGTCCTTGGGCTACGACCTTTATTGTGGCGAGGAAGAGGGATGTTTGTGTTATTGATCATTTGGTGAGGCAGAAGGATTAGACCATTTATTGATTTAGTGGGGCGTAGGAATTTGCTATTGACATTATTTATGACTACCTCGCTAGGCAAAGTATGCCTAACGCATTTCATCTCATGCATTTCATCTATCCAAGGAATATTGTTGAAATATAATATAATTATCATCGAATATGATTCAATATCATTGTTATTGAGGATACATGATTCATAGCATTGTTATAGTTAAGACATGATTTAGAATGCATATTATTGCTATTGACATTGTTTATGACTACCTCGCTAGGCAAAGTATGCCTAACGCATTTCATCTCATGCATTTCAGGTCAAAGAAGTCACCGTCGCGAGATCGGGCAGGTTGGAGGTTTTGGCAAGTCACAACAAGCATAGAGTAATATTTATTATCCTTACGAACTCCTAGAATCGTGGCAAAGTAGTTAAACTAACCGCTTATAGCCCTTTTGTTGTGTATAAGTTGCATATGGCATGTATAAGCCAAAAGGCCTAAAATGTTGTTTTGAATTGGCTAAAAGTGATAAAATATGCTTATTTGGACTAAGAAGGTAAAAACCCTTAAAATAGACTCATATGACTATGAATTTTGGCATGAAAGTAGAATATGGTTAATTAAACATTCCCGTAAAATTTCATAGGATTTAGACATTTTATGATAGGTCAAAATAGATAAAAACTAGATCTCATATATTATTACAAACCCTGTCGTACCGATACGGGTGCTGGCGTGTCAGTACATGTATTTTTGGACCAGGTCAACAAGGCGTATCGATATTGCCTTGGGCGTATCGGTATGGATTTTTAACACTAGAAAATTACTATAGCTGGGTATCGATATGGTCCTATAGGTGTTGATACACTATTTAGGAATTAGGGCACCCATATCGGTACAGATATAACCATACCGATACCAACCTAAGTTCGAACAAAATAATATTGATATTACTAGAAGCGTATCAATATGTGTTTAAGGGTATCGATATGCATCTTGGTCACTGGGAACCGATAATATGTGAAATATACTTAGCATACCGATACAACCCCCTTGAGTATCGGTACTGATAATGGTAATCCGGTTAAAGGATAATGGAATAATACTGAAAAGTTACAAATTGGCCAGTTGTTAATAATTGGCTTAATTAAAGGAGTAATTGACCTCTAAAAATATGGAAATTTTCATGTACACTGATTATAAGTTAAATTACTTTGTGGTAAGGTTAATTTTAGTAAAGGACCTCTAATCTATTAAAATTATAGTTTAGCATCTAAAACGAGTAAAAGTTTAAAATTGGTCATAAATTGGTGGGTATAGTCTTGTAGAGTACAATTGCTCTATTGTATTAAATTAGTAATGTTTAGAGACACTGAAAAAATATCGTATAGCCTGTGATTCACTAATTTAATGATTAAAACATTATACTGACCACCGTAATTAACTCTAATAACATACTTTGACCGACTCTCGACCAGGCCGGGAAGGGGTGTTACAGAACCAACACTTGGTTCCACATTTTTCTCAATAACATTTGGATCAATTTCTGATTCAAAGCTCCAAAATTATCAAAATTTTCCAACAATCCCCCACATGAATGAAATTGATCATTTAATCAAAAACATTTTGACTTGATGTAGTAATAGATTCTATGATCGATAGCTACGTAGGATAGGTAGGTGTCCACCCTTGAACCTTCCATTGTGAAAGTATATTTACTTTACTGGTTGATCAGTAGACGTGATATCCTTGAACTGTCAATCGTTTGTGTAAACGATGATATAACTCACACAACTACCTCCCTAGCGAGGTTTTTAGCTCTCATAGTTATGTTCATATAGCCGTGAACATCTCTCTGGTTTTGCAAGAGTTTGAAAGAATTATGCCCTAATAGTCTCCTTAAAGTTGCCCCACTTCACTCTCACATAGGTGACTTATGTTGTTTGGCTCACCGAAACACACAATGGTCATTAAAAGCATTGCTTAACCTATTCCACTTTTGATCATTGTTTACATCATATGAACGGACTTGGGAGAAGAACTTCCACAATGACCGCACAAGTTCTACGCAATTAGGTTGTCCATTTGAACCTAGATCTTGGGATCTTTAGTCAACTAGGTAAGGTTTTCCTTTACATAGTGCCTTAAATTTTCCTAGGCTTTAGTTCTATTCCTTTCGATGTCTTCTCAACTTGATCTCATTTTAACCATTTGGTTAGCAGATCCACAGTGTTTTCATTTGATTTTACAAAATCAATAGAGATAACTCCATTTCAGATTAGTTGTCTAACGATATCATGTCAACGATGTATATGTTTTGACTTACCATTATACATAAAGCTCTATGATCTACCAATTTTCGTTTGGTTATCACAATATATGGAGATTGTTGGCACATGCTTTGGCCATTCAAGAATATCCTCCAAGAAATTTTGAAGCCATTCGACTTCTTCTCTAGACTTGTCTAGAACTACAAACTCGTATTCCATTATGGATCTCGTTATAACCGTTTGTCTTGAAGATTTCCATCCACTTATGCCTTTGATATCTTGAATATCAGATATCCAATTGCATCGAAGAATCCTTCTAAATAGTAGGATCTTTGGAATAATGTAGTTCATAATCTTGAGTGTATCCGAGATATCCAAGTACTCTCACAATCTCTTTCTAGAGGTTTGGCCCTGGATTGCTTGTGAATATGCTTAAACTTCTCACAGTGAAAGTAATATTTTGTCTAGTATAGTTTATTTAGATTGTCTATGACACTTGCATATTCCATTTGGACAAATGTTGGCTCATATTATTGGAGTTTTGGCTATGCCAAAAAATATCCTTGTCAAACTTTTCTTGTGCGCATAGTGTGACTGCATCAATATGAGACCATCAGACATTCGTTAGATTGTCTGATATTCCAGTCTCATATTTTTCATGTCAATCTTGAATTTGACATGCATTTGGTACGTTTACCATTTCATTGTTACTTATAATAATAAGTATGTCATCAACATAGGATCATATATTCTAATTTTAGTAGCTTTGACATACACACATTTGTCACATTTATTTGTCATCATGACAATATTTTAGTTTCAACCTTTTGTTGAACATCTAGACTATCTTTATTGATAGTCTCTAAAGTTTGTTTCATTAAATTTGGATCAACTACCTTACTTATACAAGAAAGTATATTTTCAAAGTATGAGGCATTTTTTTGATTCCATTATCATATTCTTGTGAATCTCAGGGTTCTTTGATTCATACACAAGAAACTGATATGCATTGCTATGATCTGCATAGCCAATGAAAATACAGTCCTCCATTTTGAGACTTATTTTCCATTTACTTTGGTAATGAGGTCATTACCTTTGCAAGACACCACACATTTTCAAGTAGTTGTAGGAGTGTTATATTTCCTTTCATAAATCATATGGTGCCTTGTCTCTTTTATTGTGAGGTACCTTATTTGAAAGGTAATTAGTTGATAAAACAACTTCCCCACATGTTAGGCACATTTTTGAAGTTTTAGTTCTTTTCAAAAGTCATCTTCAAAATCAAAGTACCAACATTAATCATATAGAGTTTCTCTCATCTTAATTCTTTTTATTAAGTATGCTTATATAGAATAATTTCTCTATAGCTTCATCTTTTCTTTTAAGCAAATACACATAGCACTAGTTTGTGCTATCAACAATGAAGGGAATAAATTTATTCCTTCAAAAAATAGTTTGACATGTCAATTATTACGCCAATACTTTATCATAACATTAATCTCATTTGAAAATCTATAGTCCGAAGACTTGTTCCCCATCTAATGGCAATTGAAACATTTCCTATGAAATTTTACTTCTTGAACACACCGCCTAATTTGCAGTTTGAAGTCTTTTTTTAATTCCACTATGTTTGCCCTAGCAATATTTGTCTTAACAATATTTGTATTAAAAACATTTGAAGATGGTAACAACATTTACCTTATCCTCTCTATCAATAGGAAGATCATCCTTTAGATATTTGACCAAATTTATCATGGTTAAATAGAACAACAACCTTAGTTGCTTAGTTTGGAAATTCTTTCCAATGAATTTCACGGATTTTTTCATTGTGGCTCATAGTCATAAACCAAAAACATAAAATTTGTGAATCTGTTCATTATTAGGAATTTAGTCAAAAACTAAAAGAGGAAACATAATTTCCAACTTTTGTTAGACGATGGGAATTTAGTAAACTTAAAACCCAAAACAAAAGTTTAAACGGTCTAATAGAAAGAACAATAATGAACAGTGCACCAGGTATGTAACTTATGAAAATAGAGGTGGTGCATTAGGCACGCTTAAATACCAAGTCTTTCAAATAACCAATCCTAGACATGCACTTTCGTATTGTTTTTTCAATCATCCATTATGGATTTCATTCTCTTATGCTTAAGAAAGTTCTTGAAGTCATTCCAATCAGAGGTTAGCTTTTCAAATGTCTAATGTCTGAATGGATTCACTTATCAACATTTATTTTGCAAGGATATCATGAGTGATCAATTAAAGTCACTGCCTTTGATTCACGACAATTTGGAATCAATCATTAAGATTTTTGTAACTAGAATTGTGTTAAGTGTGAAAAAGTACTATATTTCTACCCTTTTTACTCTTAATTATTGTTAGACTTAGGCTCATTTTAGTTGCATTATTAGGCATTCATGCATAATTTCATAGTTTCTTCTGTCGTTAAGCTTGATTACTCAATTTGGTTGATTTTGTGGAAAAAGATATTGGTGTGCTTTTGTGTGCAGGAACTAAGTGCCCAAGCAATCGGGAAATTGTCAAAGCAATTGAGGATAAGATGACATGGCAGCCGGTTGTGATGAATGGATAAATCTAAGGTGTTCGAGATAAATTATGAAACGCAAGGATAAATCCTAGAATAGTTGGAGTTCCAATAAGAGATTAAAAGAAGATTAAATTTCAAGAGTTTTATGAGGAGTTTTTGGAGGAATAAAAATATAATAAAAGAGATTTATTTCTTTTATATTATTTTATTCCAATTTAACTTCCTCCTTAAGAAGGACTTCGACCTAGCTATCTCCTATATAAGACCAAGCCACCAACCTCAAAAGGGGAGTCAAATTAGAGGGAGAGAGAATAAGCGTTTTCGACATCTTCTACTTCTTGTGTTTCTTTTCCACAAAGCCATTAACTAAATTTAATTGGCTTGGGTTATTATGTTTTTGTGGTTGTGAGAACGAATGGATTTGTTTAGGTATTTGAGTTTGCAATTTCAATTCAAAGTTTGTTCATTCTTGGTTCTTAATTTTGCGAGTGAATTGGGAGAGGATCTCATGAATTCATCCATTTATCTAATATTTGGAGAGTTATATTCAAGAAATGAATGAGCATGGTCTTTATTCAATCAATCGATGGTAAAGACTAATTCGACTTAGGGATAAGTTGCGAATTTCAACGGCTAAAAGGAGCGCGAGATCAGTTGTTGTCCACCCTTGGTTCACACAGGGATGTATTATCAAGGCATGCACAATTAATAGTGTTTCGAGTTAAGGATAACAAGAAACAATTGAAGAACGCTTCGCCGAACTTTGAAGGTTATTGCCCAATTGCCTAGGCAATCGCTCTATTCCCAAATGCCCAGGCAATCGCAGAATTGCCCAAGCAATCCGACTGGATCCAATTGATGAAATGATTGAGATACTCTAGCACTCAATTACCACGATAGTCCATTCAACTATCACTCCACGACTCACGATAACTGACCTACTCTCTCATTTCGGTTTCCTCTTTCTTTTATTTCAATTCTTTAGATTTAGTTTACCTTATCTCAATTCATTATTATTATTTAGTTCTTTAAACAATTGCAGTGACTTAAGCAAAGTGGCCCAAACCAATCCCTGTAGAGACGATACTCGATACTTATTATTTATTACTTGCGACGTGTTCACTTGCACCATTTGCATAGCACTCAAAACACGCAACAAGTTTTTGGCACCATTGTCGGGTATTGGCAATTGGTGTTTGTTGTTTTTGTTATTGCATTTTCTTATTATTTTTACTAGCTTTTCTTTTTATTTGAATTAAAAAAAGAAAAAGAAAATTCAGGTACGCTACAAAGTTAAGGGACATCAACATGTGGGGAAATAAAAGTCGATCTATTCGAGAGTTGATGATGGAAGAAAGGAATCAATCAAATCAAGATTTTATCACACTCGCCAATGATTACTTATACCAACCGAGAAAAGCCTATACCGTGGAAAACTCGTGCGCTTGTTGTGGAGAATATCATGTGTTTGAAGATTGCCCTCACAATCCCAGTGCATATGGCTACAAGGAGGACCTTAGATGAAACCATCAGCAAAATCCTTCATGGCATGATCAAAATGCTCAATTTTTTTTACCATAACATTTTTGTTGCAGCAATAGATATGCCAAGGCAGTATAGTCCTTTTCAAGAGCATTCTAATTCCTTGGAGGAAACGTTGCTAGCTTCTTTGTCTAGACTAGACAGATCAATTGAAGAGATTCGAGAGCTATCAAAGTCCATGGATGCTAAGATAGCTAAGTTGGATGCACCCTTGAGGGATTCAGAAGATCAATTGAGGAGATCCACATATGCCATGGATAACATGCCCCAACAATCAATTCCTAGGGATACTGAAATCCTAAGGCAAGAAGAGAATGGGCAATACAAAGAGAGATCCCCGATGTGTGAACATCAATTAAAACCTCCAAGTCGAGAACCTGCTAATGAGAAAGACTGCCCGACACTTGATGAGCCTATGCAACGAATTGCCACTGCAATGATTGAGGAGCCTGAACAGAACAATGCCGTGACAATATTCCGAGAGGCTGAGAAGAGTAATGCTACAGCAAATTGCTCTCATCCACATTTTCCACGGTAATTGCACGACCACATGCAAGATCAACAGATTGACAATACTTTGCTAATGGACTATGAGCAAGTGATTGTTGAACCTTTTGAATTCTTTAAAAACTCACCCCATCCATTGCAGGTATGTCTTGAGGAATCAAAGTTGGTAGATCTAAAGCCATCCAAATCTCTATTGATAGAGATGTTTGAAAAGCCTAAAGAAAATAGGGATTGGATTTGTGAAACTTTTCATAAGATTGGGTTTTCCCTTGACATTCATAGAAGTTTGGCAGATGATTGCCACAACAATTGGCTTGAGCAATAATTGCCACAACAACGAAAGCTACAGCCAACCATGATGGAGGTCAACGAGAATGAGGTAATTAAATGGTTGGATGTTGATATAATTTTTTCTAATAATATATCTATGCTTTCAAGAATAATAGCAAGGTGGAGGATATACATGGACTACAAGGGAACACGAAAGAAAGACACCTCCACCATGGTAACAAAAAAGGGAGTAGCTGTGAGCAAATTGGCCCAACTCTTTTTGGGAAATATTGTCACCCGATGGAGGGTGCGGGTGGACTATAAGAAGTATCAGAAACGACCCTTCTCAAGTTTTCTTTTTATCTATTTTCGTTTTATCCTTTATTTTGATAATTATCCTTTTATTTTTTTAGGATGAGAGTTTCAAGGTATAAGGAGTTTCCTTACTTCCTTCCCCTCTTGAACTCTTAATTTTTTCCTTTCTTGTTTACTTTTCAAATCAAGAACCCACAGGAACCTAAAAACTCATGGCCAAGAATCTCAAGACTATGCCTAAGACGAGTTGATATCATGGACGAGAAACTGACTGCGAAAACTGGTGGACTCGGAGCCACTATATACGAATGATAGGGGAGATGCAACCACAGAAACTAGTAGTTGCAAAAAAATGACCCCTGCTCTAGCTAATGCCCAGGCAACCAAACATGTCGCGGCAAGTGGACATGCCACGGCAAGTGCACATACCTTGGCAAGCATTCATCGGATTGTCGACATCCTTCGTCCTTTGATACAACCATTAGAGCAAATAGAGGCTCGGCAGCTGCTGTTCATGCGGTACATGAAGGATCGCGATGTAGCTATTACACCATTCCCTTCCCAGTTTTCCTGCCGAACTAGTTAGCCAGGCAACTAAAAATACCGAGGCAATTGTCGCAAAAGATAAAGGCAAGGCACTCATGACTGAACCAGCTCGCACTAAATCCCTGCACGGGTTCACTGATTCGGACGAATCCATCTTCAAACTCGTAACATCACAACCGGTCGCACCACCAAAGCCGAAGCGTAAAGCTTTAATCATTGAAGAAACTGATGAAGAGAGTGAAGCACGCGATGAGATGGCGAAAGTAAAAGTTCAAGCCGTGCCACCAGCCACATGTATTCAACCACCACGACTCAGAAAAAGAAGCAAGCAAACGGCTCGAAGGAAAATCATCATTCAAGGTGACGACATTTCCAACTAACTCATTTACATTTTAATTTTAACTTGCATTGAGGACAATGCTTCTCTCAAGTTTGGGGGGTATTTGTTTCTATTTAGTTGCATTCATCTTTAGTAATCGCATATAGGTTGCACATGTTACTTGCCATGCCTTTGATTGGATTTAATTGCTTAAGGCTTGCTGAATATCCAATGATTAATTTTTGCCACTACACTTAATTTAAACAACCTTTAAACTTAGGATTACATGGAAAGAACTTAGAATTTTACTATGATGTTGAATATTATTGACACGATTGTGGCTTGTTGATTGAAAGAAACTTAGTGAACTTAGGTTGCTTAAACTATTGGGTAAATAAAAATTGAAAAATTTCTTGCTAGAGGTGCCTGAAATCGGCTCTAGTTAAGAATCACTACCCGAAATTGGCTCTAGTTGATTAACATTAAAATAAGAAATTGCTTATTTTGCTAGAGGTTCCCGAAATTGGCTCTAGTAAACTTAAAATCAAATGCCCTGGTAATTGAATTAATAAAAGCCTATTGTTCATATAGAATCTTGAAAATCAACTTGAACACAACCACGGACACACATTTTTACGAGCATTATAGTTTGGTTTCGGGAAATTTATGTGCTATCCAAAAAATTCAAAAGGTGATCATACTTTGTGCCACGGTTCTGAGGTTTGAAGTCAAGTTTAAAACATGTCTTTGATGATTGAAGTCTCGGCAGGTAATTATTAGTTTTGCATTGCTTGAGGACAAGCAATAGATCGAGTTTGGGGGTGTGTTAAGTGTGAAAAAGTACTATATTTCTACCCTTTTACTCTTAATTATTGTTAGACTTAGGCTCATTTTAGTTGTATTATTAGGCATTCATGCATAATTTCATAGTTTCTTTTGTCGTTAAGCTTGATTACTCAATTTGGTTGATTTTGTGGAAAAAGATACTACTTTGGTGTGCTTTTGTGTGCAGGAACTAATTACCCAAGCAATCGGGAAATTGCCAAAGCAATTGAGGATAAGATGACATGGCAGCCGATTGTGATGACTGGATAAATCTAAGGTGTTCAAGATAAATTGCGAAAAGCAAGGATAAATCCTAAAAGAGTTAGAGTTCTAAGAAGATATTAAAAGGAGATTAAATTTCAAGAGTTTTATGAGGAGTTTTTGGAGGAATAAAAATATAATAAAAGATATTTATTTCTTTTATATTATTTTATTTCAATTTAACTTCCTCCTCAAGAAGGACTTCGACCTAGCTATCTCCTATATAAGACCAAGCCGCCAACCTCAAAAGGGGGGTCGAATTAGAGGGAGAGAGAATAAGGGTTGTCGACATCTTCTTCTTCTTGTGTTTCTTTTGCACCAAGCCATGAACTAGATTTAATTGGCTTGAGTTATAATGTTTTTGTGGTTGTGAGAACGATTGGTTTGTTTAGGTATTTGAGTTTGCAATTTTAATTCAAAGTTTGTTCATTCTTGGTTCTTAATTTTGCGAGTGAATTGGGAGAGGATCTCGTGAATTCATCCATTTATCTAATATTGGGAGAGTTAGATTCAAGAAACGAATGAGCATGGTCTTTATTCAATCAATCGATGATAAAGACTAATTTGAATTAGGGATAAGTTGCAAATTTCAACGGCTAAAAGGAACACGAGATCGGTTGTTGTCCACCCTTGGTTCACGCAAGGATGTATTATCAAGGCATGCACAATTAATAGTGTTTCAAGTTAGGGATAACAAGAAACCATTGAAGAATGCTTCGCCGAACTGTGAAGGTTATCGCCCAATTGCCCAGGCAATCGCTCCATTCTCAATTGCCCAGGAAATCGCAGAATTGCCCAAGCAATCCGACTGGATCCAATTGACGAAACGATTGAGCTACTCTAGCACCCAATTACCACGACAGTCCATTCAACTATCACTCCACGACTCACAATAACCCGGCCTACTCTCTCAGTTCGGTTTCCTCTTTCTTTTATTTCAATTCTTTAGATTTAGTGTACCTTATCTTAATTCATTATTATTATTTAGTTCTTTAAACAATTGCAGTGACTTAAGCAAAGTGGCCCAAACCAATCCCTGTGGAGACGATACTCGATACTTATCATTTATTATTTGCACGTGTTCACTTGCACCATTTGCGTAGCACTCAAAACACGCAACAAATTGTCGGTACATCTTTCATTTTGTATTTATGGTCCAACGACCCTTACATTCTTTAGCCATTTTTAAACAATGTAAACTTCATAACGTGCATCAGATAAGGCTTTAAAGATGTAGTTTCAACATAGAAAAACAAAGTTCTTCCATGTTTTGATTCAAGACCTTTGTTGCAATCAATGCTTTGAATTCAGTAACCCATGTTACTTCCAATAATAAATTCTTCTAGAACATATTTGTCTATCTTGTTTGAAAGGATATCAAGTAAACCTGTTAAAACAGTAGGAATTAAATTCTCGAAAAAAAATTTACTTACTAGGTCTCAGTTTACAAACTGATCAAGATTCCCAAGAATAAATTCAACGATTTATTTTCAAATTAGAATCATACTTGATTCCCAAGAAATAAATTCAACGATTTATGTCCTTTCACAAAATAGAATCATACTTGATTCCCAAGAAATAAATTCAACGATTTATTTCCTTTTACAAAATAGAATCATACTTGATTCCCAAGAAAATAAATTCAACGATTTATTTTCCTTACAAAGTTAGAATCACACAAGATTCTCACGGAAATAAATTCAATGATTTATTTTCCTTTGTTATATCTTCTGTTCAATGATTTATTTCCTTTTACAAAATAGAATCATACTTGATTCCTAAGAAAATAAATTCAACGATTTATTTTTCTTACAAAGTTAGAATCATTCAAGATTCTCACGGAAATAAATTCAATGATTTATTTTCCTTTGTTATATCTTCTGTTAAACGATGAGATTAGTAGCACTAAAACCCGAAACAGAGATATCAAGGCAACCCGATTCTGTTTAACAAGCAAAAATCAAAAGGAAATAATCCTTTGATTTTAATTTCGTTGATTCTTGTTTGGGAAGGAAGATCAATTAAACCCGTTAAAATGATAGGAATAAATAAATAAATAAATAAATAGTAAAATCAAATATTAATATTATTACTGAATAGACCATTGTTTCGTATAAGATAATATGTTTGTCTTGGATTAAAACTCGAAAGAATCTGTCTTAAGATTGTTAGAATAACGTTAATAATCCAAGAAATAAATAAATAGTAAAATCAAATACTAATATTATTACTGAATCGAACATAATATAAAATAAATACAAGAATATTCGTAATATAAATCGAATATTAAAATTAGTAAATTGAAACCGTTTACTTGTATTTGAACATCAATTTGGACGAGCAAAATCGTTGAGGCCTGTGAAACTACAGTTTCTTTAAGACAAATTCGTCCGCTTCTATGGTGCTTGAGAAACGTTGGACGTCTATCTTCTAGGATACAACAACGGAATGAACACACCAGTAGCACATCTGCAGTGATCAGCGAACCGTAACCTTGCCTTCTTCTATCACCAAAAACCTAGTTTTAAAAATCACAGAGTAAAACAATAGAAAATCTCTGTGTTTTTGAGTTGTGTTTTCAAGTTGTGTTTAACCTAGTAAGTTTGCACAGTATTTATAGGAGTTTCACGAAGGGTATAGGGAAACTTTCACCTAATGAAGCATGAGAATTAATGAGCCTTTAAAAAGTAGTTTCTAAACTTAATGTCTGGATTAAAAGAATCTTTTAATATTTTTTAATATTTATCTTTTAATTTCAAGACATAATTTGACAAATATATTCTCTTATTTGAGAAAAAAATTATTTTAATTTTGGGTCAAAATATCTGTAGGCCAACGGACGACCCGACCGGTCCGGACATTTGTGTTACCTACGTCATGCACGTCTGCACATTTACAAACCAACACTTGGTTCTATATTTTCTTCAATAAACGTTTGGATCAATTTCTCGTTCAAAGCTCTAAAATTATTAAATTTTTCCAACATGCGTTTCTGACTAACTATTGGATTAAGTCCTAATTAGTTAATAATTAAAAGCATGCTTATGCATGCCTTCATCAACGATTCAATTCATGTGTATAGGCTCTTGACTTTTCTTATGTGTGGCTACAATTAATGTCATTTTTTCTTAAATCATCTTACGTACCAATTCTGATAATCTTTAATTTCTTTTAATCGCTTTCTAGAAAATAACCCAATTTAATACTTCCAATTTGGATACAGTTACCTTGGGAAACGGATACAATTAAACTATTTAATTTATCTTAAACTATAAGATCATATTCCACCACCTAAAAAAATTAATAAAATAAAAATATGCTAATGTTGTTTAATTTTTTTGATGGGCCAATTTATTTATCAATATTTTTTATGTTATTCGATATAAAAAAATAGTTCTATATTTATAGATTATAATTATTACTTTTTTGTCTCACTAAAATGGTCACACTAGTATTTTTTAATTTCGACTATAATTTATTTAAAAATTTAATTAATTAAAAATTATAAAATATATATTTAAAAACTATTTAATTAAAAAAATTTAAAATATATTTTTTATATTTTTATTAATAATAAATTTTAAATTATACAAAATCAAAGTAGAAAAATTTTGACCTAAAAATATTAATATGTGATAATTTTAATTTGGCAGAGTGAATATATAAAATTACTATAAACTCGTATAAAATTATGTATATATATATTATGAAAGCAATCTCAATCGCAATCGTCTCATTATTAAACAAATGGGGATGATGATGCGAAATTGGTGATTGAAATGGACATTAATATAAATAAATAAATTTAAGAAAAAGAAATCAGATGGTCGTCGTTTTGAAAGGCGACAATCTTATTGCCGCGTGGCATAATCTATTGGAAAAATACTAATCCTCCATACTTTTAGGCCACCAATCTGAATGGTTTCGAGCCGCCCAAAAGGCAAAGACTCTTCTTCTATTTTTTTTAAATATAGACGGTGATTGACTAGAATTTTTAAACTAAAAAACATTTTTATTAAATAAAGAAATATTATATTTTCATTTTAAAATTTAAATTTATATAAGATAAAATAATATAAGCATCTTAACTACTAGATTAATCAGTGAATGTTAAAAAAATATTTTAGTTTTATCAGTAAAACAAATTATCACGTTTTCCTTTTCTTTTCCTTCTTTATTTTTTAAATTACACGTCCCCTTATTATTTGTTAATTAAATACTACTCCTGGAGAAAAATATAATAATATAAAATGTTAATCATTTTTAATTAAGGGCTTTAGGTTTCCAAATGAAGGGGACAAATGCCCTCCGATTAGCATAAGTTCATTTTTCATTGATCTTCATCTTCATGGTTAACACCTTTTATGTATATATATCTTTTATGTATATATATATATATATATATATATATATATATATATATATATATATAATTTGATACACATAATGTATAAGCTAAAGTTTACTTAAGTTTTTTAATTTTAAGGGTTAGAGGTTTAGTTTAAGTTTAAATTTTAGGGGTTTAGATTTTAGGATTTAAAATTTAAGGTTAGTGTTTATAATTTAGGGTATATAGTTTAGAGTTTAAAGTTTAGTTTTTTAGGGCTCAGAGTTAAAAATTTGTGATTTGTGTTTTATAGTGCAAATATGCAGACTTAAGTAAAATAAATTTTAAATAGCATGTATATCAAAACTTTACCCATATATATATATATGCTAAATCAATTATCTTTCTAATATATGTTATACTATACATTTACGCATTATGATCCCTTATCTTTTTTTAATATGTAAATGATGCGCAAATGTACATTTATTCAAAAATTGAGGAAAAATAGTTTTTAGAAAACAATAATAGTATACATTAAACATTTTAATTAAATGATGAATGTTGAAAAAGATGAATAAATTTATTTAAAAGTTCATTTTTGCACATGTCTTGCATTTTTATATGCATAAAAGATTGACCAAGCAAATTGGAGAGAGTGGCCCCTGCCCTGCCTATTTCACACCCTTACAATCGTGGCACAGTATGTCCACTGAAGACATGGTAAAGACATGTTTTGTGCCTCTTCAGTCTTCTCAGATGATTATGGAATATGCATTAGACCACTTCATATGATAGTGGGATAAACAAAATTCCTGTTTTCCCGTTGTTTCTTTCATGTTCCAAGAGGTTAACAATAGGGGTATTCATTATCGGGTACCCGGGTATACAAAGTACCATGTACCCGACGTCTCGGGTACTAGATTTTTTTCGGTTCGTGTCCCAGCCCGTTTTAACCTTTTACTCAAAAATTTGAATAATGAATACCTGTATTTTTATTTTTTTAATCATTAAATTTTATTTAAAAAAACTCATAACTGCAAATCTTCAAGAAACACTTTATTGATTTACATGAATTTCTTATATGTGTGTTTACTCTAACAATATTAACTTAAACTTTAATAATTATTCCTACGCGGTAGGGTTTTATAATATATTATATTAGATACATTTATGGTAACAATTTTTTCTTCAACTCTTGTAATTTTATTATCAAATATTTACTTAATGTTTACAAAGGGTTCGAGGATATTTTTTATAATAATTAATAAGTGTTATTTAGAATTTAAACTTAAATAATTATGTAATTATAATTTATAATATCAATCATAACATAAAAAATTAAGATATTGTTATTAAATTTTACTTATCAAATATAAGGAGATCATTGATATTTTTAATAACTATATAAAACTTTAACTAATAAATGATAATAATTTTTTCGTGCAATTATATTATTGTGTCTAAACCTACTTTAAGTAAGAATGGAAAGCGAAGACAAGAGTGATGATGAACGCAACAAGCAGTTTCAGTGGAAAAAAGAATATTGTTTATCTTATGAGATAAAGTGTGTATATGTATTATTAAAGTATTAAAAATATGAATAAATAGATAAAAAGAGCGATGATAATACACATAGAGCTGGTGCGAAGATGGTAAAGTAGTAGAAAGCACAGTGTGTTTTTGTGTGTATAAATAGGGTATGGGTAAGCTTGTAAGAAGAAATAAAAGAAAGAAAAAGACGATCATATTCATCATCATCGCCACAGCCCACGAGCAGCCATAGTTTTCCTTTACCTCTCGACACTCATCATCACTTGTGTCGCCCCCACGCCCCACCCCATTACATTACTCTCCAAACCAAACCGGACCTTTCCTTTGCTTTCCTCACATCCACTCCCCTACCCCTTTTCTACAACAATCTGCCGATCTCATATACCATGAAACACCATCACCAACTGGAAAGAAGCAGCAGCTACACCAATTACAACTGCAAATCTTCAAGAAACAAGATCATCCCATCCAAGTTCCCCAGATCAACTTCATTCACAATCCCTGAAAATGAAGAAATCTCCGGCAAACTCCTTGTTCCTAGGGCCGCCTCCGCACCTACTTCCATTCACCGTCTCCATGCCGTTAATTCCAGGTTCTCGTCCCTCCTTCGTTCCCTTTTCAAGATCATTACTTTTCCCAATTTCATCCCCGCCTCTTGCAAATGGTTCACCCTCCCAACTCACCTCTCTATAACCCCTTCCCTCGGCCGTAAAGTTACCGGAACTCTCTTTGGCCACCGTCGCGGTCACGTCAGCTTCGCCGTCCAGGATGATCCCCGATCCGAACCGGTTTTGCTCCTCGAACTGGCCATGTCAACGGCTAGTTTGGTCAAGGAGATGTCATCCGGCTTGGTCCGGATTGCGCTCGAGAGTGAGAAGGCTCCGGGTCGAACCGGGAGGCTGTTCCATGAGCCTATGTGGACTATGTATTGTAACGGGAGGAAGAGTGGGTACGCGGCGACACGCACCTGCACCGAGTCGGATTGGCACGTGCTGAGCACCGTGCAAAGCGTGTCGGTGGGTGCCGGAGTGATTCCGGTGGTGGAGGAAGCAGGGAAAGGTTGTGGGAGTGAAGGTGAGTTGCTGTACATGAGGGCCAAGTTTGAACGAGTGGTGGGGAGTCGTGACTCGGAAGCGTTTTACATGTTGAACCCTGATAACACTGGAGGCCCTGAGCTCAGCATTTTCCTTCTTAGAATATGAAAACGCCATTTATTCATCAAGAAAAATAAATGCATGCGTTGTAAAAAATTATAGGTTGTTGGTTGTGATGATGAATTTTTTAGGATTTGGAATTGCTTGCTCAGTGACTTTGTAATTTTTCTGTATTTTGTTTTTCATACACTGGAAATATGTATTAATGCTATATCATGTGGTCTGTTGGCTTGTTATCAATATTAGAACAACTTATCATTTCAATTTTAAAGGGAAAATATACTTTTTGACACAATGTTAGTGCATGCATACGATGCTTGGATGGTTTTAAAATAATAATATAAGATAAACTATACTGATAGTCCCTAACATTTTAAGATATTTGCAATATGATCATTAAACTTTTAAAACTTGCAACACAGTCACTGAACTTTTAATTCGCTTTCAATAAGGTAATTGTCGTTAAAAGAGCTAACGTGGCACCTTAAATTTAAAAAGAGGGTAAACTAAATTAATAGTCCCTAAACTATTAGGGTGCTTACAGTATGATCACCAAACTTTCAAAGTTTACAATATGATCACATTTTCTCACCTTTTTTCTCTCACCCTCTTCATTTTCTTCCATTTCCTTCCATCCAAACATGCCATTCATCCTTCTCTTCTTCCTCTCCCTGCTCCCTTTCTCTTTATCTTCACTAGACACTAGTTAAACGTGACATGTTTCTTTGTTCGATGTTGACAACAAAAATCCTAATTGTTTGCATTCTCTACTATGTATTAATATACACACATGTTAGCAAAGAAAGAGCAGCTCCAAGCAATGATTGTGAAGGTGGAGCTTAGTTTATCATGTTTTCATAACTTTGGACGTATTTAATAAACTTTCTAGAATGAAAAATGTAACATCCCCGACTCGGATGTCACAATTTGGGCCTTAAGCTCAACCCAAAACCATAAAGTTTGCAACTAGATTTAGCCCAAAACACATTCATTCATAAAATCCATTAAGTTTGAATATTTCAGAGTTGATAAACCAATTTAAAACGTTACATGGGAGCTCCATTTAAAATACATAATTAAAAGCATTCGACTCACAAGTTAAAATCCCAAAATAAGAGTTACAATACAACATAGGGGCCTACGAATACATAGCCCAAATAATCTAAGTATTGTACTCGGACACAGGTCGATACTGAAGTCCTACTCCGATGGTGCTCCAACGATGCACGTCAACCTACTAACCTGCGAACGAAAACAAAAATTTTGAACACTGAGCTAATGAAGCTCAGTGGATACACTTTCATTCTACCATGCCTCATGCAAATCATAGATATGAGCATGTAGCTAAGAGAATGATATCATGGCATAATGAAACAACATTGGCGCTACCTTTAGCCACCTAAACACATAGAAAACAAGGGAAATATTAACCTTACACAACACTTAACACATCATACCACAAACCTGGAGTGAGGTTCGGTGCCACACAGCTTCGGGAGCGTACACCCATGCTCGAAATCTCTCGTCGAGCATATTCGAATGAGACTCGGTGCCACACAGCTTTAGAAACGTACTTTCAGGAAAACATCTAACCATGGTGTTGCAACACTCACACTTGGTATCTGAATCCCACCAAACAAGGTACTCAACCATATAATGCCCTTATGTGGCACACTGTAGCGACTATTTTTTTCTAAAGCGTCGAAGGCTGCTACGAAAAATAAGGAGAAATCGTAAAATCACGTTTGGGAGTATTTTCTCGCTTTTATTGAAAAAATACTAAAAAGGGGAATTTTTAGAAAAACTTGTATTTTGAAAATGGAGTCACCACCAGTCACTTAGGTAAGGTAGACCGGACACCGAAAACAAACCCAGAGATTCAAATTAGGTTCGGGGGTTGATTACACACGGGGAAGGGTTAGCACCCCCGCTACGCCCAAAATTGGTACCAAATAGATTCATATCATGTTTATAAAGAAAAATAAAAAGTCGGTTTAATTTAATATTTAATTCCTAAAATCATGGTTCAAATATTAAAAACTTGCCTCAATTCACGGTACCAAAGGAGATGACACTCGGAGACCGGGATGACACTCCTACTAGCATACCGGGATAAAAGACCCTAAACTAAACGTGATAAAAAACATGGTAAATTAAAAAAAATGAACTAATAGAAAGGTAAAGAAACACATACACATAATTTCAAGTAAATAAATACGATTAAAATAAAACACTCACGAATATAAAGACATAATATCTACAATATAATATTTACACTATATTAATATACATTAATATACACAAATAACATAATATGTATAGCATATACATATAAACAACTTATATAAATAATATCAGATGATACATAATATGGAACATGATATTAGTTAGTATATACATGATATAAAAATAACATATAAATAATACAAAACAATATACACATTAAATATAATATATATAGTACATGTAATAAACATATACATATATATATGCAATAATATATTAATAAATAAACAACAATATCGAACAATAAAATAAAAGTAAAAACAGTAATATATTAAACACAAAAATAAAAAAGCATCGAATAGAAACATAAATATAAGAAAAACATAATGAAAACAAATATAAATAACTAAAAAAGTAAATAACAGACTGAAATCGAGTGATATTAAAATAACAGGGACTGAAAGGTAATTAATCCACAAAAACATTTTTTTAAATTGACTGAAATGGACCTGATTAAAAAACCATAAAAGAACCGGGGACTAAACTGTGATTTACGCTTAAATGAACAAAACAAAAATTTAGGACTCAATTGTAAACTCATTAAAACCCAAAGGGACCAAGTGGGTAAATAGACCATAAGGCCGAGAAAGTTTGAAAATATCAAAAGCACGAAGGGACTTATGGGGTAATTTCCCTTTTACAAAACTAGTTTCATTTAATTTGGGGCGAGATTGAAAAGAAAATAAAAGTTTCAAGGACTGAGAGTGTAAATAACCCATGCGGCAAGCCCAAAGCGAAAAAACTAAAAGAGCGGAGGGACTACCTTGTAATTAGACCATTTTAAAAATTTTGAAGTCTATAAAAAGGCCCAACCGGCTCATATTTTAAAACTTTTATCATTTTTTAACCCTTAAAGAGTAAACACCCATTTCCTCTGAAATATTCATCTGAAAGGATGAACATCTGGGTTCAAACCCAAAATCCGGCCGCATGCCGTCGTACCAGCCACCGCCGGCCACCGTTCACCAATGGCGGCAAACCCTAAAACAACCTATTTTTTATTTAAAAGCTGAATCTCTCCTTTGACTTTAGTAAAAAACACCCTCCTTACCTAGATCTAGGAAAATACCAAAACGAAAACCATTTTTTGTATAAACCGAGACTAAAAAATCATCCCCCTTTTGGCTGATTCGCCACACGGAGCTTATCGCCGACAAGGGGAGATCCACCGACGGTGAGGGTAAGACTCGACTCTTTGTGTTTTTTGCTTATTTTTGTTTCGAATGCATGTAAAAAAATAGAAAATATGATACCTTTGAAATGTTTGCTTTTTTTGTTTTTTATTTCCTCTGAGAATCCTCCTTACAATGCTTGATCTGCTCTTACATGTATATTCGGGTTGCTTAGTTCACAACAATAAGAAACCATTTAATGAAATTATTGTTTGATTTGATTCTGACATTTCTAATACATTTTTTTTGTGTTTCGGCCATGCTTGGTGGTTGAGCCAGTGAGGTGGTTGATAAGTGTTCAAAAGTGCTATTTTTATTACCTTTTTTACTCATATTATTGTTAGACTTAGGCTCATATTAGTTGCATAATTAGTCATTCATGCATTAATTCATGTTTCTTTCCATCGTTGAGCTTGATTACATAACTTGGTGGTTTTTGTGGGAAAAGTGATGCTTTGGTGTGTTTTGTGTGTATGTGCAGAATCACTTGCCAAAGCAAGGCTAGAACCAGTTGCCAGGGCAATGCATGAAGGAGATGTCGAGCTAGTTGCCAGGGCAATGCATGAAGAAGATGCCGAGCTAGTTGCCAGGGCAATTTTTGACAAGTAATAAGATGATATGGTAGTCGAAATTGATGACTAGATAAGCCCAAGATGACGTGGAGCAAAGCTAAATCCCAAAGGAGTTTGATTTCCATGAAGAGGTTAAAGAGAAATTAAATCCCAAGAAGATAGGAGAAGTTCTAGAAGGAATTTAAATATAATAAAGAATTATATTCTTTAAAGATAATTTAATTCCAACTTAACTTCCTCCTCAAAAAAGACTTTGACCTAGCCCTGTAAATTGAAGGCCATGCCGTCAACTCCAAAGGGGGAGAAAGGAGAGAATTTTCGACAAGATCAAAGGCAAGGGAGATTTCGACAAAGCTTCATCCATTCTTCATCTTCTTCTTTCTTTGTTCAACTAGGTTTATGCTAGGAATTCTTTATCTTGTGTTTCTTTGGAACCTAGCCATGAACTAAATATATTTGGCTAAGGTTATTGTGTTTTGTGGTTGTGAGAAACAATTGGATTTTGTTTAGGTAATAAGAGTTTGCACTTTCAATTCAAGGTTTACTCATTCTTGGTTCTTATTCTTGTTTGCGAGTGAATTGGGAGAGGATCTTGTAACTTCATCTATTTATCTAATATCGGGAGAGTTAGATTCAAGAAACGGATGAGTATGGTCTTTATTTAATCTATTGATGGTGAAGATTAATCCGGCTTAGGAATAAGTTAAGGATTTCAGCGGCTAAGAGGAGCGCAAGATTGGTTGTTGTTCACCCTTGATTCACGCATGGATGTATTATCAAGGCATGCACAAATAGCTAGAGTTTTGACTTAGGGATAAGAAGAAACCATTGAAGAATGCTTCGTCGAACCTTGAAGTTGCTGCCCAATCGCCCAAGTAGTTGCCCAGCTAGTCGCCCAGGCAACCATCGATTAGTTGCCAAGGCAACCCCGCTGTGCAAGTTGCCACGACAACTGAGTTGCCCTTGCACTATTTTACCAAGACGATCCAATTGGCTATCACTCTTCAACTCACGATATCATGGCCTATTCTCTCTCATTTGATTACATCTTCTTTTACTTATTTGCTTTCTAGTTTAGTTATTAGTTAAAACTCCTACAATCTTCTACTTGTGTCTTCTTTTACTTTTTACAGTGCAAGAGATTAGATTCTTGAAGTGGCACCAATCCATGTGGAGACGATATCTTTTATACTATAACTTACGACGTGTACACTTGCACAATTGTAGAGCACTTATTACGCGCAACAAGTTTTTGGTGCCATTGCCGGGGATTGGCAATAGCAACTTTGTTTTTATTTTCTTGCACTTTTTATTTTTCTTGTTTAAGATTCAAAGGGCTAACAAACTTTGGTTTTGCGTTGGTATATAACCAGGGCGAGACCAATTACACCAGAATATCCCTTTGATATAGAAATCGAACGAACCTTACAAAGACTTAGACGAAGGTTAAGAGTAGCAATGGCTAATCAAGACGGCAATATGATTCAAGATGTTTCAGCAGGAGGAGGAGTGATTCTTGCACGAAACAGAACTATTGGAGACTATCTTGAAGAAGATCTTGATGGACTTAATCCAAGAGTTGTCACACCTGAAATTGAAGCCGACCACTTTGAGTTGAAATCGGTGATGTTTAATATGATCAACACAATTGGTCAATTTGGCGGCTCAGCAACTAAAGTGCATGACAACATCTTAAATCTTTCCTCGAGATTTGCAATTCATTCAAAATACAAGGAGTCACCCATGATGTTTTACGACTAAGATTATTCCCCTATTCACTGAGGGATAGGGCGAAAGATAGCTGAATAGTATTTCTACCGGATCAATAAGATCTTGGATCGATCTTTGTCGTGATTTCCTTGCTCGATTTAATCCTACAAATTTGACTAATAAGCTTCATAACGAAATTACTTCTTTTCGGCAGGCAGATGATGAATCCATGTACGAGGTTTGGGAGCGATATAGAGAACTTCTACACAAATGCCCCCTACACGGATTCCCAGTGTGGACACAAGTAACAATGTTTTACAACGCTGTGAATACACCAACAAGGATGATGCTAGATGCCTCAGCAAACAACATACTCCTAGATAAGTCGCCGGAGGAAGCAGTGCAAATTCTAAATAGACTTGCCAAGAATGATTATAATTCCCCTCTGCTAGAAGAGAAGGAGTTAGACGCCAAGCCACAATACATGAACTAGGATCATCAGACTCAATTTCGGCACAATTGGCCACTTTAACCAAGATGGTCCATAACATGCAGAAACCAAACAACACACAGGAGGCCAAGGTAATGGATTCCTTTTGTGAGTTATATGGTGGTAACCATGATTCTTCTGAATGTATGCAGAATCTGGAATCCAGCTTCTATATGGGGAATTACAACCAGAACAACAATGTGATGTCCAATACATACAATCCAACTTGGAAGAATCACCCAAATTTTTCAAGGAGTAATCCCAACAATACTCTAAACCAGAACAATCAGAATGCACAAGCATCGGGATTCCACTAGAATATGCCACGATAACAGTTACTGCAGCAACAACCGACAACATGTAGTTATTTGGAAAATTCTCTCAATGCTTTTATTTTGAAAACTGAATCTTATATGTCTGAGAATAGTAACTTCATAAAAAGAACTTATGCTTTTATTAACAGGACCGAGATGAGATTGCAAAACCAAGAAGCATCAATCAAATCATTGGAAAATTAAGTCGCACAATTTGTTCAAAACCTGAATACTAGACCGTAATGAAGTTTACCTAGCGATACTGAAATCGCAAAAGGAACTGGCCATGAGCAATGTAAGGCGGTCACCACTAGAATTGGCCAACAACTTAAAGAGGCTCAAGCTCGCTCAACCACTAGAAGTGGCCAACAACTTAAAGTGGCCAACAAAACTCCACAAAAAGATCAAGACAAACCCAACGGCAAAGCCTCAGATGCTGAACCAGGACTTGCCGCGGCAACCAGCAATAAGTATACCTCGGCAACCAGCGATAAGGATGCCTCGACAACCAAAAATAGGCACGCCACGGCAACCCCAGTTGACAATGCCTCGACAACTTCAGTTGCCTCGGTAATGCCGTCAATCAGGTTCCAGACCAATGAAAGGATCGAAGATATCTGACTTCCACCACCATTCCCACAGAGGTTGAAGCGACAAAAGCAAGAATATCAATTCAAGAAGTTTCTTGATATCCTAAAACAAGTCCACATCAACTTGCCATTAGTTAAGGCGATTGAACAAATACCGAACTATGCCATGTTTCTTAAAGACATTGTGTCCAAGAGAGCAAGGCTAGGAGAGCTTGAAACAGTTACCGCAACAGAGAGATACATGGCCATGTTGCACAATCGCATGCCACTCAAGTTGAAGGATCCTGGAAGTTTCACAATACCATGTTCCATTGGAAACCACTATGTCGGGAAAGCATTATGTGACCTTGGAGCAAGCATAAACTTGATGCCTAAATCGGTTTTCCAAAAACTAGGAATCGGGAAGGTAAGACCTACAACAGTTATGCTACAGCTAGCCGACAGATCCTATGTGCATCTAGAGGGAAAAATCGAAGACATACTGGTAAAAGTTGATAAGTTTATTTTTCCCGCTGGCTTTATTATTTTGGATTGTGAAGTAGATGGACATGCACCTATCATTCTCGGGAGACCCTTCCTAGCAACAGGGAGAACCCTGATCAACATTGAAAAGGGAGAACTCACAATGAGGGTGAATGACCAGCAAGTTAAACTAAATGTGTTCCAAACACTAAGGCATGCCGATGATCAAGAAGAATGCCAACTTCTTCATGCCACGGCAGAGTTTAACTTCGACGAGGAATTTAGTTGCCTCGGCAACTACATTGTTGATCAAGAGGAACATGAGGAGTATGAAGAACCGATCGATGAGGAACAACAAGAAGAGGTAAATTGGTTAGTCAATCGACCAAGTACATACTTTGAACCATTGGATTACTCAGGTAAGGAAGGTAAGCTCGAAAAGCCCTCTATTGAAAAACCACCGATTCTTGAGTTCAAATAGTTGCCAGAGCAACTAAAATATGCTTACTTGGGAACCGATAATACATTGCTTGTAATTATTTCCTCTAAGTTACAGCCTGAGAAGGAAAAGAAGCTGATCAAAATGTTGATGCTACACAAGAAGGCAATAGGGTGGACAATTGCCGACTTGAAGGGAATAAGCCCGACAGTGTGCATGCACAAGATTTTGTTAGAAGATGATCACAAACCTTCGATTGAGGCCCAGAAGAGACTGAATCATGCCATGAAAGGGGCTGTAATGAAAGAAATCATCAAGTGGCTTGACGCCGACATTATATACCCTATCTCTGATAGTACATGGGTAAGTCTGGTACAATATGTACCGAAAAAATGAGGTATAACAATGGTAAGTAATGAAAATAATGAACTCATTCCAACTAGGACCGTGACCAGTTGGAGGGTTTGTATGGATTATCGAAAGCTAAACAAAGCCACTAGGAAAGATCATTTTCCTATTACCCTTTATTGATCAAATGCTTGACCATCTTGCAGGTAAACCCTTTTTATTATTTTCTTGATGGCTATTCAGGTTACAATCAAAAGGCCATAGCACCAGAAGATCAAGAAAAGAGAACCTTCACATGCCCATACGATACTTATGCTTTCTGAAAAATGTCGTTTGAATTGTGTAACGCCCCGACAACCTTCCAAAGATGCATGATGGCACTCTTTTCAGATATTGTCGAAGACTTCCTTGAGATCTTCATGGATGATTTTTCCGTTTTTGGTAATCACTTCGACAGTTGCCTCGGCAATTTAGAAAAAGGTGTTGGCAAGATATGAAGAATCTGATTTAGTCCTTAATTGGGAGAAGTGCCATTTTATGGTAGATGAAGGAATAGTGCTCGGCCATAAGATTTCATCCAAGGTAATTAAAGTAGACAAAGCCAAGGTGGACGTGATCGAGAGATTACCCCCACCAAGTTCGGTTAAAGGAATATGAAGCTTACCTGGACATGCAGGTTTTTACAGGAGGTTCATTCATAATTTTTCTAAAATTACTAAACCCTTGTGCAATTTGCTTGAACATGATAAAGTCTTCAATTTTGATGATTCTTGCACCCAAGCATTCAAAACCCTAAAGAAAAAGCTTGCCTCGGCACCCATTGTCGTTCCACCAGATTGGATGCTACCTTTTGAGCTCATGTGTGATGTAAGTGATTTTGCGGTAGGAGCAGTCCTAGGCCAACACACAGGTAAGACCTTTCATGTGATATACTATGCTAGTAAAACTCTTAATAGTGCTCAAGTGAATTATACAACAACGGAGAAAGAGTTACTAGCCGTAGTTTTCGCATTTGACAAGTTCCGATCCTATTTGATTGGTACAAAGGTAATTGTTCATACGGACCATTCGGCAATTAAGTATCTATTTTCTAAAAAGGATGCCAAACCTCATTTGATTTGTTGGATATTGCTTTTACAAGAATTTGATATTGAAATTAAGGACAGGAAAGGAACAAAAAATCAAGTGGTCGATCACTTATCACACTTAGAACGCAATAGGGAGGAGGACGCATATTTAGAGATATGCGATGCATTCCCAGATAAACAACTGTTAGTTGCCTCAGCAACCATGGATGCGCGCGCCTCGGCAACTCTAGATGCCTCAACAACCATGGATACGCATACCTCGGCAACCCTCAACGCCGCAATAACTCTTAACGTGCACACCTAGGTAACTCTAGACGCATACTCCGTGGCAACCACTGATACGCACGCCTCAGCAACCATGGACGCGTATGCCTCAGCAACCTTTGACGCGCATGCCTCAGCAACTCTAGACGCACAGGCTTTGGCAATCTTGGGAGCAGTCGCCACGGCAGCACATGCCTCGACAATACCCTGGTACGCAGATTTAGTTAATTTCCTTGTTTGTGGTATTTTACCTTATAGCCTTAATCACCAAGGAAAGAAGCGGTTCCACCATGATGCTAAGCATTACTTTTGGGATGAGCCTCTTTTGTTTAAACAATATGCAAATCAGGTTATACGCCGATGTGTCCCTGAAGAGGAGCAGCAGAATGTACTCCGGCAATGCCATTCTTCAGCCTATGGAGGACATTTTGGAGGAACATGTACCGCGGCCTAAGTTTTGCAATCCAGTTTGTATTGGCCAACACTGTACAAAGATGCCCAAGAGTTCTACAAGCAATGTGATCATTGCCAGAGGACGAGCAATATCTCTAGACGACATGAGATGCCGCTCCAAAACATCATCAAGGTGGAATTGTTTGATGTATGGGGGATCAATTTTATGGGACCTTTCCCATCTTTATTCGGCAACCTCTACATTCTACTTGTCGTTAACTACGTGTCTAAATGGGTTGAGGCAGCTGCAGTTCCCAACAATGATTCCAAGACCGTGCAACGATTCTTGCAGAAAAATATATTTACACGGTTTGGGATGCCGCAATTATCAGTGATGAAGGCAAGCACTTTGACAACAGACTTATTGCCAAGATGTTGCAACGCTCCGGCGTATCACACAAGATTGCCACTGCATATCACCCACAAACCAATGGGCAAGCAGAAATTTCCAACCGAGAATTGAAAGGTATACTCGAGAAAGTTGTAAATCCCTCTAGGAAGGATTAGTCAGTAAGACTAGATGACGCACTTTGGGCATATCGCACTGCATTCAAAACACCCTTAGGTATGTCCCCCTTCCAACTTGTCTATGGCAAAACATGCCATCTACCGGTGGAAATTGAACACAAGGCATATTGGACAATCAAGACGGTGAATATGGATTGGGAAAGCGCCAGACAAAAGCTTTTGTTGGACCTCAACGAGATAGAATAATTCCGTGCACTCACCTATAATAATGCACGAATCTACAAGGAGAAAATAAAGCAATGGCACGACAAGAAACTATTGCCGCTGCAATTCATGCCAGGGCCACTAGTTCTCTTATTCAATTCTCGGCTAAAACTTTTCCCGGGAAAATTGAAATCAAGATGGTCGGGGCCATTCGAAGTTGTCAAACCATTCTCCCATGGTGCTGTGACAATCAAGTCCATCACTGACGAACATGAATTCAAAGTTAACGGACAAAGATTGAAGCACTACAGCGGTGCCCATGTGGAACGTACCAAAGAAGTGGTCACCTTAGGAGATGCACGAGCATGCTCTCTTTTCGATATTTTATTTTTATTTTTATTTTTAATTTTTTCGAACTATTTAATTTTTATTTTTATTTATTATTTTTTATTATTTGTTCTTTTTAGGATAGATTTATTTATTTTCTTTAAGATTAAAGCTACATCTTTCTTTCATATTTATCTTTTTAAGTTTAAGAATTTCTTTACACATCTTTATTTATTTTCTTTTATTAGTTTATCTTTAATTTTAATCCTTATTTTATTTGTTTTTGAATTGTAGGAAAAGAGTTCAAGATAAAGAGGAATTTTGATTCAAGAAGGAAACTTCTTCAACAAAGAAATTAATGGGCTAATCTAAGGCTTATATAAAGCCTCCAACTTACCCTAAATAAACCCCCTAGCCGTCACACTTCCCCTAAATTGAAACCTCTTTCTTCTTTATTCCAAAATTAATCCCACCCACCATATTTACTATCTATCTTTTCTATATAACCCATCACCCTTAACTTCCAAAAAACCTATTCCTACTTTTCATCTTGCAACTCTTTAGTTTCTTTTGTTTTGTTTTCTTTGTTTTTACAAAACTCACCACCAAGATCATCCATGGCATCCAAAACTGAATTTTTGGTTCATCCAAGTTCTTCCAAAGAATCAAGAAAGATTTCACTACAAGTTTGAAAGCCGAAAGATTTGCGAAGAACAAGGCTTTGAATACTTCAACTCTCATCAATATTCGGCCTTGAAGCATTCATCTTCGAAAGGATTGCACATCAAAAGTGGCAAATATTTTGCCATCAATCGGAACCGGGTAACATCTCATAGGTAAGAGAATTCTATGCTCACTCACCTAACCCGGATAATCCTTATGTTTTTGTTCGTGACAAGGCTATACTCATAAGCCCCGAAAACATCAACACCTTTTACGAGCTCTACATTGAGAATGACGAGCATCAAGCCTTTGTTGATCAACTCACACCCAAGCAACTCGACAAGGTGCTTTAAGAACTCACTCTAACGGGAACTCATTGGAACGACGGTAAATACAAGGGCACAATATATCACCTTCAGCTTAAACCCGAGGCAAAATTATGGAATAAGTTCGTTAAAACTTCTTTAATGCCCACTACACACAATACTACCGTTGATACACCTCGTCTTTTGCTCATACATTCTATCTTGCATAATCGCATCATTAACATTGCAAAAATTATTTGTGATGAGATCTTTGTATGTAGCAAAAAGGACAAGGGTTCTCTTTTCTTCCCTTGCTTAATTTCCAATCTTTGCAAGGAGATGCATGTCCCAAGTGAGTCCACTGATGAAAAGGCCCTACCAAAGTCCAGTTGGAATCAAGCACAAATCTGAAAGCTAATGGGAGAGGCACCGGTAAAATCCTCAATGCCTCCAATTGCCGCGGCAACTCCTGCCGCCTCAGCAACCCCTAATGCCCAAGCACCTAATTCCCGGGCAACTTGGCCATCAACCTCGGGACAACTTGAATCACTCTTGCAACCGTTGGCGAGCCGCCTTAGGCAAATTGAAGACCGGCAACTAATGTTCATGCGGCACATGAGGGATCACAAAAATACCATCACCCAAGTCATCCTGAAAAAGTACCCGGACAGCCACGTGCCGTTCCCAATCTTTCCTACCGAAATCCTTGCCACGGCAACCGCAACAGATGATGCCGCGACAACCTACACCGCGCCTGCCCAAGCAGGTTCCATGATAATCAACACTGAAGATGCCACGGCAACCAAAGCTAAAGACGCCCCGGAAACCATTGCAAAAGCCAATGGTACAGCACCTATGCCCGAATCAACTCGTACGAAATCATTGTCTGATTTTTTAGATTCGGACGAGTCCTCTATTGCACCTGTTGCGCATAATAAGTGCTACACAATTGTGCAAGTATACACGTCGTAAGTAATAAAGTGATATGAGTATCGAGAATCGTCTCCACGGGGATTGGTTTGGGCCACTTTGCTTAAGTTACTGCGTTGGAAAAGAAAAACACAAGTAGGTGATTGTAGGAATTATAACTAATGAGTAAACTAAGAGCAATAAACTAAAAGAATAGATGAAATCAAAAGAGAGTGAATATGTCAAGTTATCGTGAGTTGAGGTGTGATAGCCGATTAGATCGTCTTGGTAAAAGAGTGCAAGGGCAACTCAGTTGCCGTGGCAACTTGCACAACGGGGTTGCCTTGGGAACTAATCGATGGTTGCCTGGGCGACTAGCTGGGCAACTACTTGGGCGGCTGGGCAGCAACTTCAAGGTTCGGTGGAGCGTTCTTCAATGGTTTCTTCTTATCCCTAAGTTGAAACTCTAGCTACTTGTACATGCCTTGATAATACATCCCTATGTGAATCAAGGGTGAACAACAACCAATCTTGCGTTCCTCTTAGCCGTTGAAAACCTTAACTTGTTCCTAAGCCGGATTAATCTTCACCATCAATAGATTGAATAAAGACCATACTCATTCGTTTCTTGAATCTAACTCTCCCGATATTAGATAAATAGATGAAGTTACGAGATCCTCTCCCAATTCACTCGCAAACAAGAATAAAAGCCAAGAATGAGTATACCTTGAATAGAAAAGTGCAAACTCTTATTACCTAAACAAAATCCAATTGTTTCTCACAACAACAAAACACAATAACCCCAACCAATCAAGTTAGTTCATGGTTGGGTTCAAAATATATACAAAGAATAATCCCCAAACCATGAATCTAATGGAAGCAAAGAAGAAGAGGAAGAAATCGAACTCTCTCCCCCTTGCTCTCTTGGCGAAATCTCTCCATTCTTGCCCCTTTGGAGTGTCGAAATTTTCCCTCCTCTTGCTCCCCTGGAGTTGACGACTTGGTGATCTGTTTATAGGGCTAGGTCAAAGTCCTTCTTTGAGAAGGAAGTTAAGTTGGAATTAAATTATCTTTAAAGAATATAATTCTTTATTATAATTATATTCCTTCTAGAACTTCTCCTATCTTCTTGGAATTTAATTCTTCTTTAACCTCTTCATGGAAATCAAACTCCTTTGGGATTTAGCTTTGCTCCACGTCATCTTGGGCTTGTCTAGTCATCAATTTCGACTACCATATCACCTTATTCTTTGTCGACAATTGCCCTGGCAACTGGCTCGGCGTCTCCTTCATGCATTGCCCTGGCAACTAGCTCGGCATCTCCTTCATGCACTGCCCTGGCAACTGGTTCTAGCCTTTTTTAGGCAAGTGATTCTGCACACACACAAAAACACACCAAAGCAGCATATTTTTTCACAAAAATCACCAAGTTATGTAATCAAGCTCAACGGTGGAAAGAAACATGAATTAATGCATGAATGACTAATTATGCAACTAATATGAGCTTAAGTCTAACAATAATATGAGTAAAAAGGGTAATAAAAATAGTACTTTTGAACACTTATCACACCCCCAAACTCGAACTATTGCTTGTCCTCAAGCAATGCAAACTAACAATTACCTACCAAGACTTTAATCATCAAAGACATGCTTCAAACATGAATTCAAACCTCGAAACCGTGGCACAAAGTATGATCACCTTTTAATTTTTTGGATAGCGCAAAAGTTACCCAGAACTAAACTATAATGCTCGTGACAATGCGTGTGCGTAGTTGTGTACAAGTTGATTTTCAAGATTCTATGTGAACAATAGGCTTTTATCAATTTAATTATCGGGACATTTATTTTTATTTTCACTAGAGCCAATTTCGGGCACCTCTAGCAAAGTAAGCAATTTCTCATTTTATTTTAGTCTACTAGAGCCAATTTCGGGCACCTCTAGCGATTCTTTAATGTGCATTAACTACTAGAGCCAGTTTCGGGCACTTCTAGCAAGAAATTAACTTTTAATTTTCAATTTTAAATTTACCCAAATTTTAAGCAACCTAAGTTCACTAAGTCTCTTTCAATCAACAAGCCACAACCGTGTAAAAAAATTTAGCAGCATAGTAAAATTCTAAGTTCTTTTCATGCAATCCTAAAATTAAAGGTTCTTTCAATTAAATGCAGTGGCAAAAATTCATCATTGGATATTCAACAAGTTTTAAGCAATTAAATCCAATTAAAGGCATGGCAAGTAACATATGCAACCTATATGTGATTGCTAAAGATGGATGCAACTAAACATGAAACTAACTAGAAACTAACACCCCCCAAACTTAAGAGAAGCATTGTCCTCAATGCATGTAAAAGTGAAACAAAATTTAAAAAAAAAACTAAATGAAATGAGTTAGGCGAAGAGGTCGTCACCTCGAGTGATAAGTTTCCTTCGTACCATTTGTTTGATTCATTTTCCGGTCGGTGGTTGAATGCTCGTGGCTGGTACAGCGTGAATAGCATTGCTTTGATTTGATCCATGTTTGGGCATCAAAAGTTGTCGATGCCATTGTTGTTGCCTGGGCAATCTCTGTTGTGGTTGTTGTGGCAAGTAGTCGGCAGTGAATTTTTTTAGCATGGTGGTTGTGAGTCTTGTTGTGGAAAAGAAAATAAAACAAAGAAAACCTGGAAACTAAAGATAATGAAGAAAAATAAAAGAAAATACCTCCTAAAAATAAAAATGAAAATAAAAAGAAAAAGAAAAAGGAAATATTGAAAGGAGAGCATGCTCATGCATCTTCTAAAATGACCATTTCTTTGTTACGTTCCACATGGGCACCGTTGTAGTGCTTCAATCTTTGCTTGTTAACTTTGAATTCATGTTCGTCAGTGATGGACTTGATTATCATGGCACCATGGGAGAATGGTTTGACAACTTTGAATGGTCCCGACCATCTTGATTTCAGCTTTTCGGGGAAAAGTTTTAGCCGAGAATTGAATAAGAGAACTAGTTGCCCTGGCATGAATTGCCGCGGTAATAGTTTCTTGTCCTGCCATTGCTTTGTTTTCTCCTTGTAGATTCGTGAATTGTTATAGATGAGTGCACGGAATTCTTCTATCTCGATGAGGTCCAACAAACGCTTTTGCCCTGCACTTTCCCAATCCATATTCACGGTCTTGATTGCCCAATATGCCTTGTGTTCGATTTCCATCGGTAGATGACATGTTTTGCCATAGACAAGTTAGAAGGGGGACATACCTAAGGGTGTTTTGAATGCAGTGCGATATGCCCAAAGTGCATCATCTAGTCTTATTGACCAATCCTTCCTAGAGGGGTTTACAACTTTCTCGAGTATACCCTTCAATTCCCGGTTGGAAATTTCTGCTTGCCCATTGGTTTGTGGGTGATATTGCCCGTCCTCTGGCAACGATCACATTGCTTGTAAAACTCTTGGGCATCTTTGTATAGTGTTGGCCAATACAAACCGGATTGAAAAACTTTGGTCGCGATACGAGTTCTTCCAAAATGTCCTCCATATGGTGAAGAATGGCATTGTCGGAGTACATTCTGTTGCTCCTCTTCAGGGACACATCAGCGTATAACCTGATCTGCACATTGTTTAAACAAAAGAGGCTCGTCCCAAAAGTAATGCTTAGTATCATGGCGGAACCGCTTCTTCCCTTGGTGAGTAAGACCATAAGGTAAAATACCAAAAATAAGGAAATTAACTAAATCTGCGTACCAGCGTATTGCCGAGGCGTGTGCTACCGTGGCGACTGCTCCCAAGATTGCTAAGGCGTGTGCGTCTAGAGTTTCCAAGGCATACGCATCCATCGTTGCCGAGGCCTGCGTATCAGTGGTTGACATGGCGTCGAGGGTTGCCGAGGCATGCGTATCCATGGTTACCGAGGCGTCAGGGGTTACTGAGGCGTGCGCGTCCATGGTTGCCGAGGCGTGCGTATCAGGAGCTGCTGTAGTGTTAAAAGTTACCGAGGCATGCACATCAATTGTTGCTGAGGCGTGCGTATCAGGAGCTACTGCGGCGTCGAGGGTTGCCGAGGCATGCACATCCATGGTTGACGAGGCGTGCGCGTCAAGAGCTATTGCGGCATCGAGGGTTACCGAGGCATGCGCGTCAAGAGCTGCTGCGGCGTCGAGGGTTTCCGAGGCATGTGCATCCATAGTTTCCGAGGCAACTAAAAGTTGCTCATCTGGGAATGCATCGCATATCTCTAAATCCGCGTCCTCTTCCCTATTGCGTTCTAAATGTGATAAGTGATCGGCCACTTGATTTTATGTTCCTTTCCTGTGCTAGGACTGCTCCTACCGCGAAATCACTTGCATCACACATAAGCTCATAAGGTAGTGTCCAATCTGGTGGAACGATAATGGGTGCTGAGGCAAGTTTTTCCTTTAGGGTTTCGAATGCTTGGGCGCAAAAATCATCAAAATTGAAGACTTTGTCCTGTTCAAGCAAATTGCACAAGGGTTTAGTAATTTTAGAAAAACTATGAATGAACCTCCTGTAAAAACCTGCATGTCCAAGAAAGTTTTGAATTTCTTTAATCGAACTCGGTAGGGGTAATCTCTCGATCACGTCCACCTTGGCTTTGTCTACTTCAATTCCCTTGGATGAAATCTTGTGGCCGAGCACTATTCCTTCATGTACCATAAGATGGCACTTCTCCCAATAAATGACTAAATCGGTTTCTTCACATCTTGCCAACACCTTCTCTAAATTGCCGAGGCAATTGTCGAAGTCATTACCAAAAATGGAAAAAAAAATGTCCATAAAGATCTCAAGGAAGTCTTCGACCATGTCTGAAAAGAGTGCCATCATGCATCTTCTAATGTTACTGCATATCTGAGAAAACTTGAGGAGAGTCGTTTCTGATACTTCTTATAGTCCATCTGCACCCTCCAATGGTGACAATATTGCCCAAAAAGAGTTGGACCAATATGCTCGCATCTACTCCCTTTTGCGTTACCATGGTCAAGGTGTCTTTCTTCTTTATTCACTTGTAGTCCATGTATACTCTCCACCTTGCTACTATTCCTGAAGGCATGAATATATTAGTAGAAAAGTTATATCAACACCCAACCATTTAATTACCTCATTCTTGTCGGGCTCCATCATGGTTGGATGTAGCCTTCGTTGTCGTGGCAATTGCTGCTCTAGCCAATTACTGTGGCAATCAGTTGCCAAAATTTGCTGTAAGTCAAGGGAAGAACCAATTTTCTGAAAAGCTTTACGAATCCAAACACCTTTTTCTTTTGGCCTCTCAAACATCTCCATCAGTAGAGATTTTGATGGCTTCAAATCTACCAACATCGGTTCCTCAAGACATACTTGCAATGGACGAGGTAGTTTTTAAAGAATTCAAAAGGTTCAACCATTACCTGCTCATATTCCATTAGCAAAGTATTATCATCTCGTTGATCTTGCATGTGGTCGTGCAATTGTCGTGGCAACTGTAGATGAGAGAAATCTACAGATTCTTGTTTCAGCATTAACGTTGTAACCTTCTGGGCATCAGGTTCCTCAGAATTTGCTGTAGTATTGTTTTTCTCAACTTTACTAAGAGTTGTCGCGGCATTTCCCAGTTCATGCTCCTCAATCATTTCTGAGGCAATTTGTTGCTCAAGCTCATCATGTGTTGGGCAGACTTTCTCATCAACATACTCTCGACTTTGAGATTTCAGTTGTTCCTCACACATCAGAGAGTTTTCCTTGCATTGTTCCTTGTCCTCTTGTCTTGGGACTTCAGCATCCCTAGGAATGAATTGTTGGTGCATGTTATCCATGATATATGTGGGTCTCTTCAATTGATCTTCTGAATCCCCCAAGGTTGCATCCCACTGAGCTATCCTCGTATCCATGGACTTTGATAGCTCTCGAATCTCTTCAATTGATCCGTCAAGTCTAGCCAAGTAAGCTAGCAACGTTTCCTCCAAGGAATTTGAATGCTCTTGAAAAGGACTACATTGCCTTGGCATATCTGTTGCTGCGGCAAAATTGTTATGGTAAAAAAAAATTTGAGCTTTTTGATCATACCATGAAGGATTTTGTTGTTGGTTCCATCTATGGTCCTCCATGTAGCCATATACACTGAAAATGTGAGGACAATTTTCAAACACATTATGTTCTCCACACATAGCACAAGAGTTTTCCACGGTATATGCTTTTGGGGCTTTTCTCTGTTGGTATAAGTAATCATCAAAGGGTGCAAGAAACTCTTGATTGGATTGATTCATATCTTCCAACATCAACTCTCGAATAGATCGGCTTTTATTTCCCGACATGTTGATGTCCCTTAACTTGAAGCGTACCTTTTTTTTTTGATAAAACAAACAAAAGAAAAGTTAGTAAAACTAAGAGAAAAAAATTTAATAACAAAAACAACTAACACCAATTGCCAATCCCCGACAACGGCGCCAAGAACTTGTTGCGCGTAATAAGTGCTACGCAATTGTGCAAGTATACACGTCGCAAGTAATAAAGTGATATGAGTATCGAGTATCGTCTCCATAGGGATTGGTTTGGGCCACTTTGCTTAAGTTACTGCGTTGGAAAAGAAAAACACAAGTAGGTGATTGTAGGAATTATAACTAATGAGTAAACTAAGAGCAATAAACTAAAAGAATAGATGCAATCAAAAGAGAGTGAATAGGCCAGGTTATCGTGAGTTGATGTGTGATAGCCGATTGGATCGTCTTGGTAAAAGAGTGCAAGGGCAACTCAGTTGCCGTGGCAACTTGCAGAGCGGGGTTGCCTTGGCAACTAATCGATGGTTGCCTGGGCGACTAGCTGGGCAACTACTTGGGCTGCTGGGTAGCAACTTCAAGGTTTGGCGGAGCGTTCTTCAATGGTTTCTTCTTATCCCTAAGTTGAAACTCTAGCTACTTGTGCATGCCTTGATAATACATTCATGCGTGAATCAAGGGTGAACAACAACCAATCTTGCGTCCTCTTAGCCATTGAAATCCTTAACTTATTCCTAAGCCGGAATAATCTCCACCATCAGTAGATTGAATAAAGACCATACTCATTCGTTTCTTGAATCTAACTCTCCCGATATTAGATAAATAGATGAAGTTACGAGTTCCTCTCCCAATTTACTCACAAACAAGAATAAAAGCCAAGAATGAGTAAACCTTAAATAGAAAAGTGCAAACTCTTATTACCTAAACAAAATCCAATTGATTCTCACAACAACAAAACACAATAACCCCAACCAATCAAGTTAGTTCATGGTTGGGTTTAAAAGAATACAAAGAATAATCCCCAAACCATGAATCTAATGGAAGCAAAGAAGAAGAAAAAGAAATCGAACTCTCTCCCCCTTGCTCTCTTGTCGAAATCTCTCCCTTCTTGCCCCTTTGGAGTTGTCGAAATTTTCCCTCCTCTTGCTCCCCTAGAGTTGACGGCTTGGTGATCTATTTATAGGGCTAGCTCAAAGTCCTTGTTTGAGGAGGAAGTTAAGTTGGAATTAAATTATCTTTAAAGAATACAATTCTTTATTATAGTTATATTCCTTCTAGAAATTATCCTATCTTCTTGGAATTTAATTCTTCTTTAACCTCTTCACGAAAATCAAACTCCTTTGGGATTTAGCTTTGCTCCACATCATCTTGGGCTTGTCTAGTCATCAATTTCGACTACCATATCGCCTTATTCTTTGTCGACAATTGCCCTGGCAACTGGCTCGGCGTCTCCTTCATGCATTGCCCTGGCAACTAGCTCGGCATCTCCTTCATGCACTGCCCTGGCAACTGGTTCTAGCCTTGTTTAGGCAAGTGATTCTGCACACATACAAAAACACACCAAAGCAGCATCTTTTTCCAAAAAAATCACCAAGTTATGTAATCAAGCTCAATGGTGGAAAGAACATGAATTAATGCATGAATGACTAATTATGCAACTAATATGAGCTTAAGTCTAACAATAATATGAGTAAAAAGGGTAATAAAAATAGTACTTTTGAACACTTATCAGCACCAACAAATACCGCACCAATCGAATCCTCCAAGCCCAAGCGAAAATCCAATGACATTGATGAAGATGATGATGAGGACAATCCCATACGAGGATTGATTCAACCATCGACAACAAGGAAGCAACCACTGCGTTCAAGAAAAAGATTCAAGACACCGACCAAAAGGAAACTAATCATCCACGACGACGAACTCTCAGAGTAAGTCCTCATTTTCATTTTACTTTTCTTTATTTTTATTACTCTTTGTTGCATGCATTGAGGACAATGCCTCGCTCGAGTTTGGGGGGGATTGTTATTAGTTAGTTACCATGTTTAGTTGCATTCATCTTAAGTATTGCATTTAGGAAACATAAATTGCTTGCCATGCCTTTAGTTGGAACAAGAATTGCCTAGATTTGATGAGTATCCGATGATGACTTTGCCAATGTACTTAATTGATAGAACTTTTTATTCTAGGATAAACATGGAAACACTTAGAATCGTACTATGATTCTAAACTTGATGAAACACTGTTGTGACTTGATTGATTTAAGGAATTCTAGCGAACTTAGGTTGATAGTTAAAAAATTAGGGGATTAGAATAAAAATTGGATGAATGCTAGAGGTGCCCGAAATTGGCTCTAGTATGCACTAAAAAAATTTCGCTAGAGGTGTCTGAAATTGGCTCTAGTATGTGCTAAAAATTGATCGCTAGAGGTGCCCGAAACCGGCTCTAGTCGAATAAATTAATTAACTTAAGAAAACTAAAAAACAAAACACTAGAGGTGCCCAAAACCAGCTCTAGTTAAAACATGTTAAAAGAACCCAATGAAGTAATTTGAAAACCTCTTGTTTGCATAGAATCCGAAAAATCAACTTGCACACAACCCCGCACACACTCACAAGCATTATAGTTTGATTCCGAGTAACTCCTAAATTTTCCAAAAAATGAAAAGCCAATCATACTTTGTGCCCCGGTTCTGAGAATTGAAATCAAGTTCAAAGCTAAGTTTGTGAAAATTGAAGTCTTGGCGGGTAATTATTAGTTTGCATTGCTTGAGGACAAGAAATAGTTCGAGTTTGGGGGTGTGATAAGTGTTCAAAAGTACTATTTTTATTACCCTTTTTACTCATATTATTGTTAGACTTAGGCTCATATTATTTGCATAATTAGTCATTCATGCATTAATTCATGTTTCTTTCCATCGTTGAGCTTGATTACATAACTTGGTGGTTTTTGTGGGAAACATGCTGCTTTGGTGTGTTTTGTGTGTATGTGCAGAATCACTTGCCAAAGCAAGGCTAGAACCAGTTGCCAGGGTAATGCATGAAGGAGATGTCGAGCTAGTTTCCAGGCAATGCATGAAGGAGATGTCGAGCTAGTTTCCAGGGCAATTTTCGACAAGGAATAAGATGATATGGTAGTCGAAATTGATGACTAGATAAGCCCAACTTGACTTCCTCCTCAAAAAAGACTTTGACCTAGCCCTATAAATTGAAGGCCATGCTGTCAACTCCAAAGGGGGAAAGATGAGAGAATTTTAGACAAGATCAAAGGCAAGGGAGGTTTCGACAAAGCTTCATCTATTCTTCATCTTCTTCTTTCTTTGTTCAACTAGGTTTATGCTAGGAATTCTTTATCTTGTGTTTCTTTGGAACCTAGCCATGAACTAAATCTATTTGGCTAAGGTTATTGTGTTTTGTGGTTGTGAGAAACAATTGGATTTTGTTTAGGTAATAAGAGTTTGCACTTTCAATTCAAGGTTTACTCATTCTTGGTTCTTATTCTTGTTTGCGAGTGAATTGGGAGAGGATCTCGTAACTTCATCTATCTATCTAATATCGGGAGAGTTAGATTCAAGAAACAAATGAGTATGGTCTTTATTCAATCTATTGATGGTGAAGATTAATCCGGCTTAGGAATAAGTTAAGAATTTCAACGGCTAAGAGGAGCGCAAGATTGGTTGTTGTTCGCAGGGATGTATTATCAAGGCATGTACAAATAGCTAGAGTTTCAACTTAGGGATAAGAAGAAACCATTGAAGAATGCTTCGTCGAACCTTGAAGTTGCTACCCAATCGCCCAAGTAGTTGCCCAACTAGTCGCCTAGACAACCATCGATTAGTCGCCTAGGCAACCATCGATTAGTTGCCAATGCAACCCCGCTGTGCAAGTTGCCACGGCAACTGAGTTGCCCTTGTACTCTTTTACCAAGACGATCCAATCGGCTATCACTCCTCAACTCACAATAACCTGGCTTATTCTCTCTCATTTGATTACATCTTCTTTTACTTATTTGCTTTCTAGTTTAGTTATTAGTTAAAACTCCTACAATCTTCTACTTGTGTTTTCTTTTAGTTTTTACAGTGCAAGAGATTAGATTCTTGAAGTGGCATCAATCCCTGTGGAGACGATATCTTTTATACTATAACTTGTGATGTGAGCACTTGCACAATTGCGGAACACTTATTACGCGCAACAGTGGTCGCACAGCGGCACGAGAATTTTGGGTGGTCGGACACGTGGCCGAGAGGGTGGATAGCAATCGGCCAGATTTGATTCTGGTCGTTGGATCAGATCTGATCCAATGGCTAGGATCACTTGGGGCACGAACGGTCACGATCGCTTCTGGAGTGCATGGTGTTTGCTGGAGATGATGACATGCGGCAGCGCGTGCACGCCACGCGCGTTTGGAAGTCCAACAGTCCTAGGAGTGAGCTGAACGCGCCAGATAGGGGAGTCTTCTAGATTGATCTCGGCCGTTGGATCAAAATATGATCCGACGGCTCATAGACGGCTACGCATAAAAGAAAAATGGTGTTAGGGTTTTTTGTATCAAATATATTTTAGGGTTTTGGGTATCAAAATGGATTGTGCTGGAAAATTGGGCCTTGTAAATTATTTGGATTCTAATTTATAAAGGACTGGACTTTTAAATAATATTTAGGTTTTAATTATAATATATGATCTGCTTATATATTAATAATAATAAATTAATAATAATAATAATAATAATATAAAATGCATACCTACCTACATACGTATACACACATAAAAATAGTACAATAATATGCCTACACATACATACATAAGTATTATATTATATACACATGACATACAAATAATAATAATGCATACACATATAGGGAACACACATATAATACAACATATGCATACCTTAATATTAATAATGAAAATGTACATGCAAGTTAACACGTTTACATGCAAACACATTAACACACGCCTACATATTCCATACTTATAATATTAATAATACATGCAAACATATAAGATACATTCATATGGATATCACTAATAAACGATGCGTGCATATAACATAATAAACATACATATATATAATAGTTACTATAACTAATTAATATTATTATAATATTTACAACTCGGACAAAAATGAGTGATTACAACTACCCCTCTTTGCTTCTTCTTGTGAAATGAGAACAAAGCAAAGACCAAAAAGTACTCATTTTTCCTACTTCCCTGTCCTTGGCTCTAGAACTACAGGTTCTTCTGGAACTTCCGCTCTTCCTCGGCCATATCTTCAAGCTTTAGTCTCTTCAATGCCCCGTTTTGTACTCATCTTGACATTCAAAAGAAAAGCTTGACATCATGCCCGAAGGTCTTACTAACGGCTCGAAGATCTTATCACCATGCCCGAAGGACTTACCAGTGGCCCGAAGGACTTATCACCATGCCTGAAGGACTTACTGATGGCCTGAAGGACTTAAAATCTAGATTCACTCCAAAATGGTTACCAATATCCCTTAAAATGATGTTGCGGTTCTTACCAGTCTTGACATCACAATAAGGTTAGCATCATACCCGAAGGACTTACTGACGGCCCGAAGGTCTTATCATCATGCCCGAAGGACTTACTGATGGCCCGAAGGACTTAAAATCTGGATTCACGCCAAAAATGGCTACCAATCTTCATTAAAATCTGGATTCATGCCAAAAATGGCTACTGGTATAAATCTTCAATAAAATCTGCTTCTTCAACATGAAGTCGCAGATCAAAATCTTTGGAAATCTTCAAATATCTGTTTAAAAACAAGCAAAATGCCTTTAAATTAGCATGACCCTATCTATATGATGCATGCGACGTAAAACTTTTTCCTTTTTTTTTTTTCTTTTTTTTCTTCTTCTTCCTCCTTTTTTTTCTTCCTTTTTCTTTCTTCTTTGTCTTTCTTCTTTTCTGTCTTTTTCTTCTCCTTTCTTTTTCTTTTTTCTTTTCTTTTTTTTCCTTTTCTTCTTTTTCTTTTCTATTTTATTCTATTTCGAAATCCTATTCCCTGAAAGGTCATTCTTTGAATTTCTTCATTTTATCTCTCTGCAGTATGCTCATTAATCTTCATTTTATCAATCTTTACTTCATCAATCAAATACCCACTTTGCAAGTCTTTCTTCTAGTTCCCACTCTATCCTCAGGTAGGGACTTTTACCATTTTCTCGCCTCCACATTGCCCCATCCAATCTCTGGGCTAAACTACTTCTAAGTTCTTGACCCAACATTCAGAGTCTTGATCTGTCTCATCATTAGGGCGGGCGAAATGCCCCCACGCCCTGAACTCATTTCTGAAATCTAATCTTCTTATAGAGTCTGAGCGGTAGCCAACTCTCGGTCCCTATGTTTTAATTCTCATTTAAAAAAAATTAACGAAAATGCAGTCGTTTCCAAAAATAAACTTGGATAAAATGTCAAGCATCTTTGAAAATTAATGCTTGAGAAACATTATAGATATCTTAAAAATCAAAGTTCAGAAACGAGTGTCAAACATTTTCGAAAATTGATGTTTGAAAGTAAATGACAAATGTGTAAAGAATTGAAATTTGAAAAAAAATGCCCAATGCATGGAGGAAGTACTCAAAGAATTAAAATTTGGAGAAAACATGCTCAAACATTTTTGAAACTAATGCTTGGAACAAGTGGTAAATGTGCAGAAGAATTTTTTTTCTTTTAGACATTTTTGAAAACTAATGTTTAGTCCTACTAGCAGAATTGTATGTTTAGAAAAGCGTGTCTATGTCGGCGATGTAAGCATATGTATGGTCTCCCTAGTCCATTTAGGCTTTCAAGAGGAACACTCCCCATCTCTATTTTCTAGCCCATTAAAGGTGGCTCTCTTGATCTCACCACTCATTATGCCCCCGTCCTTCTCTCATTTGGGTGTCGATCAGGCACTTCGAGGTTTGACGTTCCCTGAAGAAAGGTTAACCCTTATAGGCGGGACGTAATCTGAATACTATCTCATTTAGATATCTATATATGGTTAAAATGGTCTTTGTAGGCTTGTACTGTAGACCATGTGTCATGCTTTTGCACGCATTTGATCAGCATATGCTAGTAAAAGGTATTTTCTTCTCTTTCGTTTGTTTGATCACCTTAGACTGCCCGTTTTTGGGTTTCACCCTAGAGTTCATTTCCTTCCTCTATCTTTAAACCGATTTGGAATTTGGTCAGCCAAGTAATCAATCTTCTATAACTCTTCAAAGCCGATGAAAGAGTTTGTATGAATTCTTTGGTATTTTCTTTTAGTCAAAACCTTCATCCTGTACTTAACGTGCTCAGATAGGATACCATTTTCTCTTTATTTTCGGGATCGCTCTAGACTGTCCATTTTTTGCGTTTGCACCCTAGAGGTCATTTCTATCTTCTGTATCTTTAGATCGATGTATTCTGGTTAATTTTGATGCCAACATGCTCAGGCAGATCACTTTTTTTTTACTTTCTGGATCACTCTAGACCGCCCATTTTCGGGTATTCACCCTAGAGGTCATTTCCTTTTTCTGTATCTTCGGATCAATGTATTCTAGTCGAACTGTGATGCCAACATGCTCAAGCATATCACCATTTTCTCTTTATTTTTTGGATCACTCTAGACCGCCTATTTTTGGGTTTTCGCCCTAGAGGTCATTTCCATCTTTTATGCTTGCTTTCTTGTCCAAAGGTGACTGGTCTTCCAAAGTTCCTCAAAATTTGAGATTTCCTGTAGTCTCCTACTTATTTCTTCCAACCGAGCTTCGCTCTTGTAATGTATTCTTTTCTTTTCTTTCTCCCCTTTTTTATTCTTTCTTTTTCTTTATTCTTTCTTTTCTCTTTTCCTTCTATTATTTTCTTTTCTCTTTTTCTTTTTTCTCTTTTCTCTTTTTTATTCCCTTTTTTCTCTCTTTTTTCTGACCAATTTGGGGCTTTTAGTCTCGAATTTCTTTTACTGTATTTGCATTAAACCTTGATGCTTATTTCTGCTTGGAAGTAGTCGATTCTTCACGATTCTCTTAAATTGATGTTTATTGGCTAGTGACTTCTTCATGTATCTTTTTTCTTACTGCACTATTCAACTTGTTGAGCCCATTCTGGATTGCTTCAATTCTCTGCTAGGCATTTTCTTTTTTTTTTTGCCTGGTTTGCTTATTGATCCTAATACTATCTTCAATCGCTTTCCTCTGATGATTCTATGGTATTTGTATCTGATATACTTAGTCTCATTTCTTCTTGCTTGGTAGGTGGAAGAATACCATTCGTCGTCTCGTTCATAGTCATCGAGAGAAAATCTTCAGGGGGATAGAAGTTTAGGGTCAACACTTGATTCAAGGATCTTAAATGACAAATGCCTAAGAGGGGGTTTTTCCTAAAATGGGAACTGCCCATTATCTAAACACTCATTTTGTTCCTCTGTCAGCCTAAACGGACTAATGGATGCTAATATTCGCAATATCCCCTACGGTATTCAATTTTTTTTTCAAAATATAAACATATTAGAATTGACCTGTGAATCTAAATTGAAAGGTACGTTTATATTGGAAATTTAATGACATTAACAAAATGGTATGTTAATGTATGATTTTTTATGAATATGTGTATGCGTATGGGAGAACAAAAAACTTCCCCGTAATGAATGAAAAATGTAAAGAGTCAAATAATGACAAAGCAAAAACATTTTCTAAATACAATTTTCAAAAGCAATTAGACATATATCTTTAAAACATCCTTATTGCTTTTGGGCCTAAGTCGTAGGCTTTTTCTATATACAGTTCAAAAGAAAAATAACAAAATATGGTGAATCAAACTGCCACTTTTGCAAAAAGATGAGACATTCAAGCATAGGGACTATTTCATTCCAGCCCACTCGGATTGGTGCAGACTTGCCCCAATTCTTTTGTCTTCCACAGCTGGATTAAATCTTGTCATGACTCCTTCGTTGACTAACTTCTTGATTTCTTCCAGCAACGGTCGGCAGTTCCTGGTAGGATGCCCCGGTGCACCCATATAGAAATCACATGTGCTGCTCGAGTCAAAACTATGGGCGGATGAATTAGGCGTAACCTTCATCAGTCTGGGAATAATGTGGCAACTCTCAACCAAACGAGGAAATATATCCAAAATAGATACCCCAAATACCTCCAAGTCTGCGCTCGTTCAGGGAATTTTTCTTGATGACTCAAAGGGATTAACGGGCATTCTTCTCTTACGATTATGAGTTCTACGGAGACGACACTCATTTATCTCTTTGACGCCATCTTTTTCCTCATTGGTTTGGTCCTTAGACTTAGACCCCAATTTTCCTTCTTGGATGGCATGCTCTATTCTCTCTCCCACTGACATGAAGTCCTCAAATTTTCTCATTGACTCCTCTAGCATCATATCAAATAAAGGAATGGGGAGATTCGCATGAAATAGGGGGCTCATTTCCTCTTCAATAATGAGAGGCTGAATTTGGGCCGCCAAACTTCGCCACCTTAGAGCATAATTCTTAAAGTTTTCGTTTGGTCTCATCTTCGTGTTCCGAAGGAATTGTCGACTTAGAGCTAAGTTTAAGGCATATTTGTATTGGCTTAAAAAGGTGTTGGCTAGGTCACCCCAAGATCGAATATGATCTTTGCTCAATCGGTGTACCAAACTGCAGCGGGTCCCACCAAACTGTCATGGAAGTAGTGGATTAGCAACTTTTCTTTCTTTATGTAGCCCTCCATCTTCCTGCAAAACATAGTCAGGTGCACCCTCGGACAGCTGGTGCCATCATACTGCATAAATCTGGGAGCTTTGAAATCTAGAGGAATGACCATGTCAAGGACTAAATAAAAATCTCTTGTATTGAAAGCAGTTATTTTTTCCTTCTTCTTGAGCTCTCTCTTAACTCTATCCTCTAATTGATCCAAACTTTGTCCCATCCTTTTTTCAACTGATTCTCGGATACTGCCACTAAACCCTTAAATTTTATTATTATTTTGTTAATGTATGAAATGCATAATAAATGTCTAAAATATAAAAGGTAAACAGTACGTATGAACTATAAAAAATGGATGTAAATGAAGTGATTGAGTGCAAATGAAGTGTATATTCACTAATAGTATTTTAGGGAGATTTTTAATAAGAAAATGTATATGTGTACAAAAGATTGACAATATTCTACAGGCGTCTGTTAGCCATTCTTCTTGGAGCAAAATGCGTACTCGGTGCCCCACTTCTGTTTTCTCTATGTGCTTCGTGCTTAGATTGTTTCCAACCATAGCATTATCAGTCTTTGTACATTACCGAACATCTTTTCATTTATAAAAAAATCCCCTAATATAGAATATTTTTGAATCAACGAAATGCAAACATGAATGCAATAAGGTATTAGTCGCAAAGTGATCATCATAGAAAGACTTTCATTGAACAAAAAGGCTTGTTACATCCGATTTCAGTCTTGTAAACTTTACAAGTACTGATGGGCCCTAGCCCCTAACTTTTGGACTTCTTCTAGCAAACGAGCCATCTTCCCTTCATGGTCCAATGAAGAATTCATATTCTGACTTAATGGCATAGCTGCATCGGCCACATATGCCACTTGTTAAGCTACCTTGCGCACTTGGGTGATGATACTCTTCATGTCTTTGTCCTTCTCTCATATTTTTCGCTCGGCTTTTTGTAATTGAAGGGTTACTTGTTCGATGCTTTCATAACCAGTTTGATTGTATGCTCCGACGTGAATCTCGCTCGTGCGCAATGAAGTCCTAAGCCCATCTATTTGTTACTTGAACGTTGCATTCTCTGGTTGAAGTGCATGAGATTCATTCTCGCTTTGCTGTAGACTTGATTTCAGAATCTCGTTCATATATAGACAGTTTTCCAACTCATTCTTGAAGATGTCACGTTGGCTCTCGGCTTGTTTCAATTTTTGTGACAACAGTCGGGCTTTATTTTCACTAGTCTGGCCTTTTCACCTCTAGTGCCTCAAATCTTTCTTCAGTTATAGGATGCTATTGTTCCATTCTTCTAAAGTGTCGCCCAAACTAGCATTCTGGAACATACAGTGTAGCTTCTGGTGTTCATCTCATAGACTCTTTAGTTTCTCGCTTAATTATTCTCTTTCATGTCTGAGCCGTTCAGATGACTGCCCCTCTTCCGGGATGCCCCCATCTTTGGCTTCTAAATTTAACTCACTTTCATTCAACCCATGCCCCGGGTCCTAGCTCTTATTCGACTTTGCCCCTCGAGTGATTGTCGGTTCATTGGAAAATATGGGTCTTCCATCTTTAAAAGTTAGTGCTCCCATAATGAAAATATCCCTAACTCGGTTCTTCAAAGCCCCACAATTCTCTTTATTGTGCACCGAACCTCCTAAGTGGTAATTGCACTTGGCTCAGCTGTTGTAACCTTTCAGATAAGGTGGTTCTTTCGGCACCAAATGAACATGGGTGATATGGTTCCTTTTAATAAGCATTGGAAGCAGCTCGGTATACCTCACAAGCTTCGGGATGCACTTCTTCACATTATCGGTTTCTCGATTTCTTCTGGACTTATCTCTATTTTTTGAGAGCTTGACTCATATGCACCTCCCATTGATTGGTTGACGCGAATCACAAAAGGGTTTGACTGGTCGTATTTACCAATATTACTTTGCTTGGGAGCAGGATTCTGACCATCGGTACCTTTATTTTGGCTCTTAACCGACTCGTGTTCTGGCTCTATGAACCCCTTGCCTTTAGCCATAGAGATCATCATACTTATAATATCGGCCATTTGTTTCTTCAATTCTTGTACTTCGTCTAGCACATCCCCAGTAAGAGTACCATCTACCCTATCTTGTTCGAACTCTTCTAATGATTCGCACTCTTGACTCTTCTGACAATGCTTGGGATTTGCTTGGCTTGTCTGAATACGAGACCTTTTGTCCATTATGACTGCCTTCTACAATGACAGTCACTTGCAAAATAAATACCTTTATGATATGAAAATGTGATGCACAAAAGGATGAAAGAAAGGTAAACACAAAAAATGGTGTTAGTTTGAAAAGAATAATCTAAAGAATCGATCAATAAACAATAATAATAGAATAAAGCACTCACATCAATCCATTAAAACAAACAAAAACTTAAACGGGTCATCCGCTAAACGGACAAAGTACAGGCATGACTCTAGGTAGGCTCTATGTCTCACTATATGCGGTTGAATTCTAAAGTAAACGATACTCGAACTGTCGCTTGGACATCGATTCGAGGGAATGCAACCCTTATACCATACGGAGGTGAAAACCTCACGAAATATAAGGATCGAACTCCTGAAGTGAATTACAACACTATACGGAGGTGAAAACCCCACGAAGCGAAGTAACCACTCCTCTTAAAGGTTCTAAGACTACTATATGATGCTGAAAACAAAATTTAGGAATTAAAAATTAAATTAAGCCAAATTTAAAATTTTCTAAATAACCACGATACAAATCTAATTAAGGCTTGACTCTTTTTTCATTTTTGAAAACAAAAAACTTTGGTCCCCAGCGGAGTCGCCGCTACGAAAAATAAGGAGAAGTCATAAAATCGTGTTTGGGAGTATTTTCTCGCTTTTATTGAAAAAAATGCTAATAAGGGGAATTTTCAAAAAAACTTGTATTTTGAAAATGGAGTCGCCACTGGTCACTTGGGTAAGGTAGACCGGACACCAAAAACAAAACCAGAGTTTCAAATTAGGTTCGGGGTTGATTAAGCACGGGGAAGGGTTAGCACCCCTACTACGCCCAAAATTGGTACCAAATATATTCGTATCGTGTTTATAAAGAAGAAAAAAGGTCGGTTTAATTTAATATTTAATTCCTAAAATCATGGTTCGAATATTAAAAACTTGCCTCGATCCACGGTACCAAAGGAGATGACACCCGGTGACCGAGATGACACTCCCACTAGCATACCGAGATAAAAGACCCTAAACTAAACGCGATAAAGAATGGTAAATTAAAAAAATATGAATTAATAAAAAGGTAAACAAACATATACACATAATTTCAAGTAAATAAATTCGATTTTGGCCGTTGGATCAGATTTGATCCAACGGCTAGGATCACTTAGAGCACGAACGGTCACGATCGCTTTTGGGGTGCATGGTGGTTGCTAGAGATGATAACATGTGGCAGCGCATGCCCGCTACGCGCACGTGGAAGTCCAATAGCCCCAGGAGTAAGCTGCACGCGCCAGATAGGGGAGTCTTCTGGATTGATCTCGGTCGTTGGATCGAAATATGATCCAATGGCTCACAGCTGGCTGCGCACAAAAGACAAGGGGTGTTAGAGTTTTTTGTATCAAATATATTTTAGGGTTTTTGGGTATCAAAAGGGATTGGGCTGGCAGATTGGGCCTTGTAAATTATTTGGATTCTAATTTGTAAAGGACTGGACTTTTAAATAATACTTGGGTTTTAATTATAATATATGATCTACTTATATATTAATAATAATATATTATTATTAATAATAATATAAAATATATACCTGCCTACATACGTATACACACATAAAAAATAGTACAATAATACGCCTACACATACATACATACGCATTATATTATATACACATGACATACAAATAATAATAATGCATACACATATAGGGAACACATATAATACAACACATGCATACCTTAATATTAATAATGAAAACCTACATGCAAGTTAACACGTTTACGTGCAAACACATTAACACACGCCTACATATACCATAGTTATAATATTAATAATACATGCAAACATATAAGATACATTCATATGGATATCACTAATAAACGATGCGTGCATATAACATAACATACATACATACATACATACATATATATATATATATAATAATTACTATAACTAATTAATATTATTATAATATTTACAACCAGGACAAAATTGAGTGATTACACACACAACAATTATTCAATCCACCAAGGATCCTTATTATCCATTATAAACAAATCACCCAAGGTTTTATTAAGTTATTACTTATTATGTACATATACGAGATTAGATTCTCGGTTTCTTAGTTTTACTATTCATTTTACCACCTTAGAAGCCCATTGGGCCTAGGAGTGTGCAAAAAATTCCGATCTGATTTATCCGATCCATTGATCTGATCCAAGATTTTGAATATACGGTCCTTTTTATTTTTTAGATAATTCGGATCGGATATCCAAAAATTTCGAATCGAATACGGATAGTTATTTCACATTCGGATCGGATATCCGATTATCTGATATCCTAAAATTCGAATTTTTTTATAGATATAAATCTTGTTAAATTCGATATTTTTACTTGTTATATATGAAAAAATAAATTTTTCATGGATACAAATCTTGTTATATTCAATAATTTGTTGATTGCTATATTCAAAAATCTAAAAGTTTCATGGATAGGACCGCCAAATTAAAAAATTAATTAAATTAAGTCATTAATTTGGATATTCAGATATCTCAATATTCGATCCGAAATTTTGGATATCCGAAAATTGGGTATTTGATTTTTTCGGATCGGATATGAATCACTAAACTGCCTATCCAAAATTTTCAAATATCTGAAATTTCATATCGGATCGGATCAGATATCTGAAATGCACACCCCTAATTCGTCCTTAGTCCTCGAATTATAGGTCCCTCGAACTCAGAACGTATTTTTTAGGCAGATTGCCTAGAGGATATCGATAGACTCAAGCGCGTATTGATACACCCTTCAGGGTACCGATACCCATCAAGGCGTACTGATACCTGGCTTCACTCACAAAAGGGTTTAAGTAGCCACCCTGTACCGATACACGAGGTCGTGTACAGATACCCCAGCTGTATTGATACACCCTCAAGTGTATTGATACCCGTTTTGGCTATTAGCATTTGATGGAACAAGGGGTACCGATACCCCTTTAGGTGTACCGATACGCCCTTCCAATTTGGCTTGATTTCAGTCGATTAACATAGGGTACCGATAAGCGTTCAAACCGTATCAGTACTCGAACCCATAACTTATTTTTTGGAGTTCGTAAATCATCTCCCAAGCCTCCAAAACTCAAAGGCAAGACCCCAAATCGAACCTACAATTTATGGAAGGTAGTTTAAGGGGTTTTCTACCATTTTTAAGCCATATTAACACCAAATTTAAGATTAGCCATTAATGAAGACTCAAACATTTCAAACAACTAATTTATCAATCTAGCAACAAGGAAATCACATTGATATTTCCAGGAATACAAGGAGTTAGTAGTGTACTAACCTTGATTCTAAGCTGAAAAAAAAAAGCCTCTAGCCAAGCTTCTCAAGCCTTTATCTTCCCAAACTCCTTGGAAGATTTTCCTACCTCTTTCATTACACAAAGAGTTGCAAATTCGGACTACAACTTGTAAGAGATGAAAGAGCAACTAAAACTTAGTCTTAAGCTAGAAAAACGGGATTGACTCTTCTCCAATCTATTTTCCTCAAAACCCCCACTAAACACATATTTCTCATTCACCGTCGAACTTAATTATATTTACCTCAAAATGTAGATCCTTGCTAGCTGATTAAACTTCCCTTAAGATAAACTCCGAAAAAACACACTTTGGATGATAAAGATATAAAAACAACATATAATATTTTATTATATCAATAAAAGAACATTTTTTTTCATGAGGTCAGGAGTTCGATTACTACCAATGGGAATGGAGTACATTTCATGGCCAGCCGTTTACCTCTTAGTGAGAGCACCTGCGGCGAAGGGATTAGTCACTGTTATTGGCGATGGATACCTTGGCTCAAACCAAAAAAATAAAAAATATATATATTTTTAAAATATTAATATTTTAAGTCAAATAAATAATTGACTATTTTAAATTATTAGAAATTCCATATACATAATCTATGTAAAATATAAAATATTAAATATAACCCCTAAGCAAATATTAATGGTATAAAAAGAAGAGATGTGTAAAATTGATTAATATTATTTGCATGTAGCATATAATTTTCAAACAATTCAAAGTTGGAATTTATCGATTCCTAAGTCAACTAATTTATAAATGAAATGTTATGGAGCAAACATATTTAACCGATTGATCAAGCTATTTATCACACCCTTTCTACTTCTAGAGTCTTTTTTCTCCTCTCCTCTAGGTAGGATTAAGATTATGATTTGTCAAATAAATAAATAAAATGTTATGGTTAAATCAATAATTATATTCAACAAATATTTTAAAAACGAAAGTGATAAATAAAATATTTTTTAAAGATAACATCAAACACAAAATTTATATTAAAGTCAAAATCGAATGTTTTTCATTCATAAATATGATTTAACTATGAACATATTATAGCATAAAAATTTTATTTTTTTTATAAAAATAAATAAATTAAAGGTGATAACTCTCCAACAATGGTTTTTATAAAAAATGATATATTTTTAAATGCAATAAAATGTTAAGATTTGGTACATTTAAATATGATACGTTGTTTTTCTCCGTTTAGAAAAATTAGAAAGATTCAACATAACCTTCTAAAATTTCACATTAAAATGGATTAAGCATAATATCTAATATGATAAATAATTTCATAATCTAGTAATTGTGTTTTTGAGAAAATGATATGTTGCATCGATATCCTATGCTTAACGAAAATCACATGATGAGTCTACGAATGATTTTGCATGACCCGATCTACTTTATCATCAACGCTTCCAACCAAAGGATCTTCTTCATTATTCTCAAAATTTACCTATTCGATTAGCGGATCAATCTTGTGTTTTCGTTAAGATGAAAAAAAAATTGATTGTTTTAGTTAAGTGGGGCAACGAATTTAGATTCATGAACAATTTTCAAACCCAGATTCATTTCACCATCTCTAATCAGAAGTTGTAGAACTACATTAGCAAGCTTAAATTATATATTTAATTTGTACATATGATTTTTTAACCGTAACGATAGAAGGCATGAAGACAAAAAGATACTACCGGAGATCAGTGAAAATAGTACAGGTTGGGGTGAGTATTTGATCGGTTTAAATTGAGTAAAACGAATTTGAATTAGTCGACTTGACGAGTCTTATTTTATAGCTTAAACTTTATTTAAAAAAATTAAGTCTAGTCGAGTTGTTCGAGTTTCTGTTCAAATTTAATTGTAAACATTAATAGTGTTATGTTGCTAATTAGTTTCAATTTAAAGGGTTTTCTATAACCATGTACAATATATAGATATGTCTTCATATTTTTTTCATATGTGATATATATATCAGGCAGAGAACTGAGAGACTCGACTCGAGCTTGAAAATTGATCCACTAATTACTAAAAATTTCGACTTATTCGTGTTATTCGAATTTCCATTTTATAACTCAAACTTTATTTGAATTGTTTTGAGTCGAGTCGAGTGTGTGAAATTATGAATCAAGTTTTTTTAAGTCGAGTCGAGTTTTGTCTACCCTAAGTATAAGAATGAAATTAAGAATTAAACTAAAGTACAGGAGAAATTAGTTATTAAGTCTATAACTTTTTTATTTGAATAAATAAGAACAATACGATGATGGTAATTATAAATTTAAATGTGCATTTGGATAGGGGTGAGCAATTCGACCCGACTCAAAAAATTATTTTTTTTTGAGTTATTCGAGTTGTTCGAGTTATTATAGTCAACTTGAATAATTCAAACAATTTCGAGTTCGAGTCAAGTTGAAAATTGCCAAACTTGAAAACTTAAATTTTACAGTTTTATGATTTAGTCCGTGATTTAATTTTCTTCAATTTCTCCTTCATTTTAAGTCCATTTATTACCAAATTTGAACCATGTGTTCCTAAAACCAATGTAGAATACCTATTTAACTTCAATTCATATTTTTGAAAATAAATTTCATTTTTTTGGCAATTTAGCCCCTCAACTTTGTATGATTTCCCCATGTCTTCAATCACTCTTTCGTTTTAAGTCTATTTTTTACCAAATTTGAACCACATGCTCCTAAACCACTGTAGAATACCCATTTAGCTTCAATTCCTATTTTTGCAATTTAGCCTCTCAACTTTGTATGATTTCTTATTTCTTCAATTCCTCTTTCGTTTTAAGTCTATTTTTGACCAAATTTGAACCACGTGATTCAATAACACTATGTAATACCTATGTAACTTCAATTCACATTTTTAACAAAATATATTGTTTTTTCAATTTAGTCCTTTAACTTTACATTTTATTCAATTTGATCATTCAACTGAAATTTTTTGTAAGGTTTTTCTTCACATTAATTCATTGACTCCTTATACTCCCATCGATACTTTATCCCCCAAAGTTCCTTATTTAAAAATAACATTATAAATATATTTTAGAAATTTAGATGATATTTTTTATTAAATAACATTACAAATATTATTTATACTTGTGAAAAATAATATGAAGAAATATTTATGCATATCTTATATGATTAGAGAAAGTCGTTTAAATTGGAATCAAAATGCTCTATAACATGATAAATAATTACAATTAAATTTTTACAGGAACTCGAAAACTAGACTCAACTCGAATCGGAAAATTTTCAAATAAAATTTGAGTTGTAAATTATGATGCGTAAACTCGAATAACTCAATTTTTTTTTACTCGATCGAACGTTCACCTATACATTTGGACACTCGCCATATAACTAGATTTGAGTTTAATTAGATGTATTATATGCTTTGTATAGTGTTTGTATAATCAACGTAATTTATTAGTTCTATTGAATTTGGTGATCTCTAATTGTATTTTTCAATCTTAGGAGGAGGGATGAGACTTGTTGAAATTAGGTAAGTAATTACATTCTTCATTTCTCTATAAATATTTTTATTACTAGTTCACATGTCATGGTTTTTATTTATTTATTATATTAGAGTTTTACAATAAATAACCGTAGTTTGATGTATGCATACTTCTTTTTTCTTTATATCAACATTATAAATATAACTTAAAAAATATTATAAATATATATAACCTTTTAACTTTCTTCTTATTCATATATACGCGGAGTTCTAATATATTATTTATTTATTTAAATTTTATTACTACATCAATTTATAATTTATTATTATATAATTAGTTCATATGTACTTTATAATTGTGTTGTGTTTAAATAATCATCGTAATTTATTGGTTCCGATAAATTTAGTGATCTCCAATTACACTCTTCAATCTTAGAGGGAGGGTGGGAATTGTTGAAACTAGGTAGGTAATTACACTCTTCATTTCTCTACAAAAAAATATTATTACTGGTTCACATGTTATGGCTTTTATTTATTTATTTATTATATTAGTATTAAATAAATAACCGTAGTTTTATGAATGCATACTTCTTTTTCTTTATATCAACTTTATATATATAACATTTTAACTTTCCTCTTATTCATACATACGCGGAGTTCCTATATATTATTTATTTAATTTTTCTTACAACATCAACTTATAATTTATTATTATTTTTATTACACGTTAAGATTTTAATATATATTATATATAACACCTTTTTCAATATATAATTTTATTATCAAATACTTAAATATTTTTAGTATCAAAGGTTAATTTTTTTTTATCGACACCATATTTCGTCTGGGTCAAACCTAAAAAACTTTGTAACCATTTTGTCATAAACCCACACACACCAAAGCCCAAATTAAACTGAAGCCCTTGAACTCATGCCAAGCCCAGGACCTAACCAATTTCGTCTGTCTCTATTCTTTGACTATACTCACACCTCACAACTGAAAACACCCAAAATTTGATATATTTATCCTCCCAAATAAAGAGTTTGAAGGGAATCCTAAAATCCGTAATGAGACTTTGGGTGCTAAAAATAGAGGCACACTGAAAAAAAAAAACTCTACACTAAGGAGTCAAACACGAACAGAAGCCCGGAACCTGACAGCTACCACATACACCTGAGACGCAACGAAAACCCCCTATAGATCTGAAACTTTCATCACTGTTGCCAAAAACCCCTAAATTCTTAGTCCCTTAATAAAAAAAATCAAGACTTGTAAACAACAAAAAGAAAATCAAAAATTGAAGTGGAAAAATTGAAATCAAAAAGAGAAAATCCGAATAATTTACCTTTTGGTCGTAAGTCCTTTTCGGTGATCAGTGTCGTTTTGGAGATTCAAACGGTGAGAAAGTTCGTACAGACAAGATGAACCACTTATCTTAAATTTAGCCCATTCCGACGATAAAATTGAGTAGATCAAAATAGAAGTTGATACACATCTTAGATTAGATTTGGGGAACATAGAATATTTTCTGGTGAAACAGACACTAGATTTAAACTCAGAGGACCGAGATAAATTTTTTGATGAATTTTGACAATTTTCAATTGCTTTTAATGGTGGGCGATGGCAGCATCGTCGTCGGTAAATGGTATCTTGTGTGACTGAGGAGTGAGTCTGGGGTGCGGCGGGTCTAGAGTGCAGTTAAAATACGATCAACTTAAAATGTTAGAAAACGCAGAACCTAAAATGCTATCCACCAACAGAAATGCTATACTTTTTTGTAAGTATAACATTTTGGTTGGTGGGTAACATTTTAGACAATTGTATTTTCTAACTCCTTTAGGTTGGTCGTATTTTAGCCGCGCCGTAGACTCGCTTGTGGCTGCGAGATGGTTGATGACCAACTGAATGAAAAAATGACAAAAAGAAAAGAAAAAAGAGAAAAAAGGGGAAAGAGAAAAATAGGATTTCAAATACCCTCAACAAAACAACGTTATTTTGGATGTAGGTACATATACTTGTTTCACGGGGTTAACACCCACTTCCCAAAAGACACATATGATAACATGTGTAGTGCCATCCTTTTTATACTCTGTGATCTTCTTTTCTTTTCTGTTGTGATATTAATGCCCCCACCTCTATCTAAGTCATGACAATCTCCTCTAGTCAATTACATGACACCCTTGTCATGGATTACCATTGTGGTTTTTACCCTACTTACCCCACTCGCTAGAGCGCTCAACATGAAACCATGCAGTCAACGGGACGCTCTCGTAAAGCGACATGAACACCAGGCCTGGACTTAGGATGGAAAGGGGAACAATACAACGACTAGGGATGTGCATTGTACCCGACCCGATCGGGTTCCGAACCAACCCGACCCGAATAAGTCATTTTTTATAGAATGCGGTTCGGGTCAAGTCAGGTTTTTATTAAGGGTAATTTTGGGTCGGACCAGGTTCAGGTTTAGGATGAAAAATATTCAATTTGACCCTAGACTAATAGTGTAATTTTCTCATATATTTTTAAGAATATTTACAATAAACCCCATCTTTATATATAATTTTTTTTACAATTACGTCATTAAAATTGATTTTTTAAAATTAGGTCCTAAAATTTAATTCTTTTACCATTAAGTCCCTAAAATTTATTTTTTAATAGATCGGGTTGGGTCAGGTTCAATTTTGGTATATAATTTTTGAGTCAGATCGAGTTAGATTTTTTAAAGATGGGGTCGGATCGACCAAAAACTTGACCCGGCCGACTCGTGCCCATCCTAGTAAGGTTTTTAATGAAACATCATATTATGCTATTAAATATAAGTGTACTCTTTTTTCTCCACTGAGAATTTCTTTCCATGATGTTTTTTTTTATCTTAATAAGGTTTTAACGAGTCATACTATCTTCATAGACATCAAAGGGGGAGTTTTATGAATATTTATCTATGTGGATTTCCATTATGATTATAACTCTATATCTATATATTAAATAGAAATTTGATGTACTTAGAGTTTTATATGATAGTTACTTTTTATGCCTATAAATATATAGCTTGAAGAAGACATTGCACACAACTCCATATTGAGAATAAATATAAGTCTCTCTCTTTATCTTTCATCTCTATTATCTTGTTCTCCTTTACTTTATTTACAACAACATATAATTTCTCATGAAATTTTAACAAATAATTAGCTTAACTTTATGACTTAGTGTTAGACTCTTGTTAACTCCTCTAAAGCACTACTTTTCACGTATATATTGCCATGATATTGCTCGACTTTGAGTACATATTTGTGCATTTAGTTAGTAGATTCATGCATTTTCACCTATGAGTTAAGGAGTGTTTCTTTTGCCAGAGTGAAGGGGTATTTTCTTGCTTTGGCGACAGGTTAAGAGCAGTTGAAAAGAGCGGGATAGGAGTAGCAGTAAAAGGCCAGAGGAGCATAAGAGAAATGTCAAGTGCTGATGGCAAAAAGTATGACGAGAATTGCCAAGCTCGGTTGGCAAAAGAAGGATGACGGTGTCTGGTTAGTTAGCCATTGGTCAAAAACCCAATCAGCCCTAAAAATTCAAAAAGAAGATAAGAGGATAATGTGCCTATCTTGGAGCGTAACAAACTTTCAAGATTCAAACTCAATCTAGGGTTTCCACGAGCGCCTATATAAAGGAAGACCATCGATAAGCCAAGGAGGCTGCGCCGTGGTGAGAAAAAAGTGTAGAGGGCAAATCGTGGTTCGACCAGGCTGCAACCAAGAGCTCTGGATCTATTGAAGGGTTGCATCGATGCACCTCATTCTTTGCCCATTTCTCTTAGTTTTAATTCTAATTTTATGATGGTGTTATTTGAAAATGATATGGTGTTGATGGTTTCCCCTGCCATGAACTAATTTTCTTAAGTTGGTTGGGATGTTTGCGATGAACGCTTTGCTTTTAGGTTTTTAATAATTGAATGCCTTGGCAATTTTTGTCTATTTTTCCAGCGCTTATTTTTATCATATTTTATATCATACGATAGTTGGCATTGAATGCTCATTATCCCTTAATATCTTAAAAGACTTAGGAGATAAGGATTAATTACCAAATACTAAAGAGAGAATCTTCGATAGAAGAAGTTCAAGTAAATGAGCTTACTCCGGAAGTGAATCTTCCCCTTAGGAGTAAAGTTAAAACTTTGTCAAGTTAATTAATTGATAACAAAACTATAGGCATATAGGTGTTAAAAATAATTAACTTAGGGTATTACCATCGACATAAGCAATAATAACTTAAAATTTTCTCGGCAATAAACCAAGACTGAAAGTTATTAATTGCTGCCATCGCGAGTGTGAAATCCAAGCATTCCTTGCCAAAACTTAACCATCATATTGATTCAATTATTTGCCAGCCTACCTGGATTTTTACTTTATTTTCTTTAGACGTTTTCTTAAACAAAACCCAATCTCAATCACCAATTTACTTATTTCAATTCACTGGTAATTATCATAGGATTTAATTCCTAGACAATCCCAGTGGATATGATACTCAGCTTACTGCTGTATTACTTGTTGACCGTATATAATTGCACGCAAAAGACCTATTCTTGGTATATTTTTACTAGCATATTACGTTAATTCATCAATTGTTTGCCAAGTGTTAGTCAGTTGACAAGTTTTTGGTGCTGTTACCGAGGATTGCAACGAGATTTATTGTTTGATTTTTAATTGTTTTGTTTATTTTACTTATTTTGTTTTGTTTTGTGTATGACCAAGAGCCGCATTGCAAGGGAAGATTTACTATATGATCCAGAAATTGAAAGAACCCTATGCAGGATAAAAATAAAGCTTCGAGAAATGTCTCACGACGGAAATGATGGTCTAGAAGGTGTTATAAACAATGACAACAACTAGGAGAATTCGGCAATACATGAAGAAATTCCACACGCTCCTGCTATTGCTGTGTTTGAAGAACGACCTATCAAAGAACACTTGGCACCAACCATGGATAATTTAATGCCAGGGCTAGTTGGCCCAGAGGTAAATAAAGCTAATTTTGAACTTAAACCAGCGATAATTCAGACGCTATTGAATGTAGGTCAATTTGATGGATCATCTACTACAGACCCAAGGCAACATTTAGAGCAATTCATGGAGGTGCGCCAACTATTTTAGCAACTTGGTGTACTTGAAGAGGCAGTGAAGTTAAAACTATTTTCATTTTCTCTAAGAGATAGAGCAAAATTATGGCTAAGTTATTTGCCACCGGGTTTAGTTATTTCATGGGCAGAATTATGCCAGAAGTTCCTTCTGAGATTCCAGCCACCTAAACTTAATGTCAAGCTGCAGAGTGAAATTATTGCTTTTAGACAGACTGATAACAAGACTTCATATGATGCCTGGGAGCATTTTAAGGACCTATTGAAAAGACGTCTCATGCATGGATTTCCTACTTGGACCCAGATAAAGACCATTTATAATGGACTCATTGCTCATGCCAGGACTGTGGTTGATGCTTCAGCAAATGCTTCGTTGCCAGACAAGAATTACATAAAGGCATTTGACATCTTTGAAAGGATTGCCACTAATAACCTCCAGTATCCTACTGCCAGACTGGGAACCAGAACAAAATTTTTTGGAAAATTAGAGCTTGATGCACTTCTATCTATCAATGCTCAAATTTCCAACCTCGCTAATATAGTGAAGGCAATGCAAAAGCTTGCTAAAGTTCGATAAGTTAAGGCACTGGAACCATTCTGCACTATTTATGGAGAGGATTATATGTAAATGACTGCCCAACAAACCCTGAATTGATAAATTATGTTGGCAATTTCAATCATAATTTTAACCCGCATTCTAATACTTATAATGCAGGTTGAAAGTAACACCTGAACTTTTCTTGGGCAAATTAGGGAGTAACCAATATAATGCCCAACATCAGAACAACAATGTTCTGTCAGGTTTTACCCAGAATGCGATACCACAGAGAGCACAAAACAACTTCCATCCAGGGCAAAGATCTACCCAAGAGAACTCTTTAACAGAGTACATAGAGAGAAATGATGCCACTGTCTAGAGTCTAGCAGCATCTATGCAGAACTTGGAGGTTCAACTGGGACATATTGCCAATGCACTCAGTAATAGACCCCAAGGAACTTTGCCAAGTGATACGGAAGATGTTTAGCAAAAATGGAATGAACAATGCAAAGCAGTCACTCTTCGAAGCAAAAAACAATGTGAGAATGAAACACCTGTCAAACAGCCAATCATTTGCCAGGACGAAAAGATGGTTCCAACAGATAAGCCCAAAGAAATCAAGAAGTAGAAGGCGAGTACTAACAATGCCAGACCTCAATCTGATGCCAGCACTACCTTGGCAAAGCCAGTGAAGCCAGCATTTGCTTATCCATCACTCCCTTTTCCACAAAGGCTTTAAAAACATAAACAAGATCAACAATTTAAGCATTTTTTGGAAGTTCTTAAACAACTACAAACCAGCATACCATTAGTGAAATGTAACACCCCTTTCCCGGTCTGGTAGAAAACCGGGTTTAGAGATGTAAATGATGAATAATAGCGATGATTGAGTGGTGAAAATTTCAAAATTTCTTCTTATTTCCAATGAGACAATGCAATATAACTATATCAATAATATTTAATATGTGGTTATTAATATAAAGTATTCATTTCATAATATATAACATCAGTGGAGGGACTTAATTATAATATTCCTAAAGTTTAGGGACTAATCTGTAAATTAGAGATTTTATTACTTTTCAATATTATTAGAAGTATTAACATATCATTCATAGAAATATTAAGTTAGGGGTTAAATTCCATTTCAAAGGGGCAATATTATCATGTTCAATTTGTCTTCATCATACTTTAAGGACCAAAATGTAAAATCTACAATTTACCAGTCCCTTCTTGTAAACCAATGTACCCCTATGAAATTCAATGATCATTCATCATACATGTCCAATTTCATGCCATATAGACTTTAATCAATAGCCTGATTTGCCTTATCAATGTTAGTGACTAAACTGTAAACTTTGAAACTTATCTTTAATCAATAACTGAATTAGATGTATCCTTACCGATACTCAATAGGCCGTACCGGTAAGCCCTTACAAAATTTAACTTTTGTTACTTAATAAGGGATCAGTACAGACCAAGCCATATTGATACAATGTCACACGATGGTGTGATCAGTACAGGCTTACCCCGTATCGGTACCCTATTCAATGTATAAATTTTAGAAAGTTTTACCTATACCGATGTTTTCGTGCCCGTATCAGTACAGGATCCCGGTATAATATGGGGAATTGGTACGGGCTTCACACGTACCGGTACCCCATTGAATTTCTAAGTTCCAGATTTAAAAACCCGTATCGGTACCACTGTTCACGTACCGTACCCCATGTACTATATGGCCATATCCGTTCACCCGTACCGATACGCCGTCACCCATATCGGTACATCTATGTCTATAATGATAGATTTTTGCTGGTTTTTATTTAATTTTTATACCTTATCAACGTCCAATGATTCTGAAGTTTTACTTGCAACCTATAAACATGCAAATCTCAATAGAGAGCCTGCCCACGCAATAAACTAAGTCCATTTACTATGTTTGACATGCTTAAGGTCAATTCCACCATTTATGCATCTCTTACCTTGACCAATAATGTCATTTTATACCAAAATCATAATTTACTTAATCCTTAGACTTCCTTATCATATATATATCCATATTAAGACTTAGTCTAATGTCAACAATACTCATGCTTATCTCATTAACTATACCTTAAGTCATATGCTAAGAATATGCAATCTAATAATTAGTTCATTTACAAAATTCATTTATTCTATACCATTTCCATACATCCAAGATTAAGCAAGTGCAAACATTATACCAGAGACATATTCATGAACATAGTGTCCTTTCGTCCATCTATTAAATCCATGTAATTGACAAGTGTATATTTTACTCATATCAAATCATACCATACTTGAAGTTCACAAAACGCATATGACAATGACATAAGATGTTCAATATACATTCATGCCAAATGCCACCTTCTAGGAGTTATAAGGAAAAAGACTTTACTAATAGGCTAGATAGTGTGACTTGCAACCTCCAACCACGATTGATCCCTTAAGAGTCCTTACACCTAAAATTTTCATGGAAATGAATGCATTAGTCATACTTTGCCTAGTGAGGTAGTGACCTTACAATATCATTATGACAATATTAATGGATAACATAAGAATAATCTAAGCAATGCATATGGTGTCAATGACAAGAATTGTTAAGAAAACAATATAAGCAATGCATATATGTTCAATGCTGGATGTCATGAATTCATTTCCATGTCTTGTTCTTGCTTATTATTTCAATAATCTGGTCAATGTCTTTACACTTTTACATTGTTTGCCTTGGATCACTTCTGGACATAGATAATTTTGGTCCGTGTTAAGCAAGATCAAAGCACAAAGCAATGGCCTGTATCAATGTAATAAAAATGATTCAATGCTTTCTCCAACATCATCCATCATCTCCCCTAACCTCCATCATCGCTAATACAATATAGGGTCATTACCCTTGAGTCGTAGCTCATGAACCGTAGTCCCAATATACCATGTACCATGCCAAAGTGTCTAAGGGCTTCCATTGCAAGGCAACTTACATGTCTTATGTTATATCAATGGTAAAGTGTTGTTGAAAGATAATTGAGCTTTAGCTCCAATAATCTTTGTCAATACAATAGTTTCATCAATGCCATAACCTTGCTAATATAATATCTTTATCAATACAGTGATCTCATCAATACAATGTTTTCATCGATGCAATGATCTAGTCAATGCTATTGTTAGGATATTTGTTTTGATATAATAATTAAAAAATAGTTTTGGACTAAATTGAAAAGATTTCAAAAATGATTTTAAGTCCACACAACTTGAAAATATGTTTGTGATGTTTTCAAATGGTTTTAGAAGGCCTTAACATGTTTTCAAAGAGCTAAACCAGTGTTTTCATATGGCCCGTATCGATACCCTTAGAGGCGTACCGATACCCATTAGGGTTTTAGCTACAGAATTTTTCCAAAACTAAAAACCCGTATTGGTACATGCTTATGTGTATCAATACAGAAGGGGTCGTATCAATACGCTCTTACGTGTATCGATCTCTTATATTTTCAAACCCCCAACGGATATTTCTATGCAAATGTACCGATATACCGTATTGATCCCAAGTACCCAAATAGAACCAGGCGTACTGATCCACCAGATCGATACACACCAAGGCGTATCGATAAGCGAAGGTTGACTTTTTCTATATGAGGAAACGTATCGATACGCACACATGCTTCAACAACAACTAATGCTCAAGTGGGAGAATAAAAGGACCCTTGAAGCATCAACAACAACTAATGCTTAATTTGCCAACATTATTATGATTGTAAAAGAGTCTTGGTGCTTAAAATTCCAATTCTTTCATAGAATACACTTGTGAGCTTCAATTGTAATATTTGCTCAAGTGTATTGGGATTTGGGTGAGTGTTTTAGAGTGCAAAAAATCTGCCTAAGAGATGATTTCTTGTTTGCTTTTTATTTCTCTTTGTAAGAGGGGTTTTGCTTGGCCTTGAGGCATAGGTCAAGTGGTTGTAAAGGTTATCCCTTAAACATGTAAAAAGGAAGAAATTCTTAGTTAATTTGGAAAACTTAGTGGGGAAGCTAAGGTAATGGATGTAGGCTTTAGTTGGAAAGCTGAACCACTCTAAATCGTGTGTCAAATTTTTTATATCTATTTACTTCCACCACCATCACCCAAGAAACCACTTCTCCACTACATAGAAACAAAATTGGTTGAGAAAATCGAGTATATCAATTGGTATCAAAGCAAGGCTCAATCGAGTGGATTAACATCCTATTGAGGCGATCCCAACAAGCTCGACCAACTAACAAGTCAACCGGTGTTCATGGCACAATTCATAGACAAGCCACATTTCTTCAATGATGCAAATTATCCATATTGAAAGAATATGATGATGTTCTTCTTAAGAGCCAAAGACTACCATCTTTAGGATATCGTTCTCGATGGCTCGTTCATCCCTTAAAAAAGTAGGGCAGAATGGAGTACAGATGATCGTAAGAAGATGGATCTAAATTGTAAAGCCTTGCACATTCTATTTTGTGCATTGGGACCGGATGAATATGCTAAAGTCTCTTCTTGTGAGAGTGTCAAGGAGGTTTAGGGCAAGCTTGAAGTGATCTGTGAAGGTACAAATAGGGTAAAAGAGATAGAGATTGGTCTACTCAACCTCAACTATGAAAACTTCAAGATGAGCCTAGATGAAGACATCAAGAGTTTGTTCGACCATTTCTCTACGATTTTCAATGAGCTAAAAGGATTTAGAGATGAGATTTTAGAAGACAAACTCATTTGAAAGTTGATTTATTCACTTCTTGAATTATAGGAGTCGAAGAAGACGACAACCATAAAAGCTAAAAAACTTGAAGAAGCTCAAGCTTGATGAGCTCATCGGTTCTTTGCTAACTTAGGAGTTGATGTCCGAACTATTGAGAAAGGAGAAGGAGAAGAAGATAAAAGAGCTCAAATTTAAAGATCTAAATATTGTGTCCCTTTAATCTTCCACTAGTCATCAAGAAGATTCAAGTGAGGAGGAAAGTGAGAATGAAGAGATGGCCCATCTCTTCAAGAAGTTCATTCGATTCATGAAGAATGATATAGAGAAATCTTTAAGACAAGAATCGAAGAAGAAGAAGAAGAAGAAGAAGATGATGAAGGATCCCCTCAATTGCTCCGAATGCAAGAAGACAAGGCACACCAAATATGATTGCCCTCGCTTCAACAATAAGGGGTCATCTTTAAAGAAAAAGGCATTTGTGGCGACATTGAGTGATGAAGACTCCACTAATGAAGATGAACAAGCCAACTTATGCCTAATGACCCTCCATGAGGGGGAGGTAACTTCTAACTCATCTAACTCTAGTTCTTATACTTTTGATGAGTTACAAGAAGCCTATGACAAATTGGTTTTTGAGTTCAAGGCTTCATTTTTGAAAAATAAAAAGATGATTTCAAAATTTAAAACCGAAAATGATTTGTTTTTGAAAACCAATTTGGAGTTTGAAGCAAAAATTAAGGATTTTGAGCTTAAAGTTTTGAAATTACAAAATTTGCTTCAAAGTTTGGAAAAAGATCATCAAAAAGATGTAGATGATCTTAAAAAGGAAAAAGATTTGATTTCCAATGAATTAGAAAAGAATTTTTTTTTGGAAAAACAAATTTTTACCAAAGACAATCTAGTGCCCCTAGATTTTTTAATAGAAAATGTTTTAGAAGTGTCCTAAAAGGACTAATTACTTTAAATAAAAAGGATGAAATTGAAAAATGGATTCCTAAGGGGACTAAAGTTTGTGCTACTAGTGCCTATGGATCCAAAGCAATTTGGATGCCAAAATATTTGTGATTGTCTTTTTATAGGTGTGATGAAGCATTGATCAACAAGTTGAAAATACAAGGAAGCTCTATACAGACAAGGAAGATCACTTGAAGAAGGAAGGCTTCACATCCTACCTTTGGGTCAAGTGGTAAATTAGTTAAATTTATTTGTTCTTTAATTTTGATTATTTATTTTAATTCAACTAGTAAATCATATATTTGTTGGACTAACAATTCTTTGATGCTTTAAGTAAGGGGGCTATTTTTAAACAAAACTTATTTTTTTAATTTTTTTAAACTCTGCATTGTTAAGGGACTTAAAAGTTTTCAAACCAATTTTGAATCATTTTTAATATAAAAAAGGGGAGAATGTTTTGAAAAATTGTATTTTTAGTTGAATAAGGGAGAGCTTTAATTATTCTTGATTTTTATTCTTTTATTCAAAATTTATTTTTACAAAGGGGGAAAATCACAAAAATAATTTTTCAAGTTGGTTTTATTATATCAAAAAGGGGAGATTGTTAGGATATTTGTTTTGATATAATAATTGAAAAATAGTTTTGGACTAAATTAAAAAGATTTCAAAAATGATTTTAAGTCCAAACAACTTGAAAATATGTTTGTGATGTTTTCAAATGGTTCTGGAAGGCCTTAACATGTTTTCAAAGAGCTAAATCAGTATTTTTATAAGGCTTGTATCGATACCCCCAGAGGTGTACTTATACCCCTTAGAGTTTCAGCTATAGAATTTTTCCAGAACCGAAAACCCATATTGGTACATGCTTATGTGTATCGATACGGAAGGGGTCGTACCGATACGCTCTTACGTGTACCAATCCCCTATGTTTTCAAACCCCCAACAACTATTTCCATAAAGGTGTACCGATATGCCGTATCGATCCCAAGTACCGAAATAGACCCAGGCATACCGATCTACTGTACTGATACGCACCAAGGCATATCGATACGCAAAGGCTGAAGCGGGTATAACGGCTCTTTCTATATGAGGAAGTATACCGATACGCATATATACATATCGATATCGACAAGCCCATAAGTGGAAATTCATCATGGAAATGTGTCCCCAACAATCTCCAACAGCTAAGAACTCAATTAGGAGAATAAAAGGACCCTTGAAGCACCAGCAACAAGTAATGCTTAATTTGTCAACATTATTATGATTGTAAAAGAGTCTTCGTGCTTAAAATTCCCATTCTTTCATAGACTACATTTGTGAGCTTCAATTGTAATATTTGCTCAAGTGTATTGGGATTTGGGTAAGTGTTTTAGAGTGCAAACAATCTGCCTAAGAGAGGATTTCTTGTTTGCTTTTTATTTCTCTTTGTAAGAGGGTTTTTTCTTGGCCTTGGGGCATAGGTCAAGTGGTTGTAAAGGTTATCCCTTGAACCTGTAAAAAGGAAGAAATTTTTAGTGAATTTGGAAATCCGTTGTGGGGAAGCTAAGGTAGTGGATGTAGGCTTTGGTTAGAAAGTCAAACCACTCTGAATCACGTGTCAAATTTTTTCTATCTATTTGCTTCCATCAGCATCACCCAACAAACCACTTCTCCACTACTTGGTAATAAAATCGGTTGAGGAAATTGAGCCATCAGCTATGAACTTGTCGATGCAATGAACTTGTTATACAACATGATGCAAGGCAACACAAAAGGACTTACCAATGATTTCCAATGATATGGATTTTGCCACCAAATGCTCTATGTGAGTCAATGAACAATTCTATGATAACCATACCATAATCTATAGAAGACAATGTAATAAGGATGACACGTAGCCATCCAAACCATGAACTACACTCACCAAACTTTCCAAAGCTATGGATGTTCACATATATGGATTCCTTTGTTCATTGACTTGGGATTCTTTGAAGAGATGAATAAGTTTCCACTTTTACCTTATTTACAAGACAAAGACAATGACATGATTTCAATAATTTTCCATATTTAATCATGTAGAATGGATATAAGAATTTCCATATTCCTTAAAGGAAAAGGTGAGCGTTTGTACCATAGACTTACCTTGAACAAGATTAAAGTGGAAGAGGACTAGGAATTCTATGGAAATCTAAGCTTTCAAAGCTTCATCAATGGAGGTGTGTGTTTACACATAGGGAGGTGCTTGCTTAATCAAGCTAAAGAAAAAGATGAATATGAGATAGAAATCTCTTTCTTTTATTTACTTCCCCTAGTGGATTCTTTCTTCACTTTTTAACCCCCTTTTCAATTAATCAAAGCTATCCAAAACATCATCATTATCCTTTTTCAAATTTTCCATAAATATGCCACCAATTGACACATAAGCATTTTTATAACAATGGGTAAATTTAACTTCTAGTCCTTCAAGAACCTTTTCTTCTTATGAAGAAATGCCATGGTTAAATTACACTCTAGGTCTTTGTATTTCTTAACTTTTATACTATGGCACCTTAACTTTGAATCTTTTTAATTTAGTCACTAATCATACTTTTATTCTTTTTAATTTAGTCACTAGGTGGTCTAATTACACACCTAGTCCTTGTATTTAGCCATGACTTAAACATATGTCATTTTATGCTTCATTTCTAAATTTTAGCCAATAACTACATATTTCCAATCTTTACGATTTAGTCCAATGCTTAACAATGGTCCAATAATTAATCAATTTTAACTCAATATCTTATAATTCAATAATTCTATTATTTGTGAAAAGTTGATTTTTTGATCATCAAAAACTCTATTCATACTAAGCCAATTTTTAGGGTGTTACATGGAAGCTCTCAAACAAATGCCCAACTACGTCAAGTTCACGAAGAACATCTTGTCCAAAAAGAGGAAGCTGGGTGACTTCGAGGCCGGTGCTCTTACTGAAAGATGCAGTGCAATGATAACCAATAAATTGCCACCGAAAATGAAAGATCCAAGAAGTTTCACTATTCTCTGTACAATTGGCAATAGATTCATGGGTAAAGCACTGTGTGACATGGGAGCTAGCATCAATCTGATGCCACTGTCAATTTTCAGAATGCTTGGAATTGAAGCAAGGCCTACCATAGTAACACTTTAGCTGGCGGGTCGATCTTATGCACGTCCCAAGGGTAAGATTAGGGATGTATTGGTAAAGGTAGATAAATTTATATTCCCATCTAATTTTTTTATTTTAGAATATGAGGCTGATGATAATTTCCCAATAATTTTGGGAAGACCATTTCTTGCCACGGATAGGACCCTAATTGGTATACAAAAATGTGAGCTTACTATGCGTATGAATGACCAACATGTTACATTTAACGTATTTCAAACTCTTAAGTGTGCAGATAAATCTGAGGAATGCCAAGCTGTTTAGATGATGTAGTTTATTTTCAACGTGAACATAACACAGATTTGCCAAGACACAGATGATGATGCTAGAGAACTGATGATGAAGATATGATGAGTGAAGAATATGAAGAACCAACCATGCTGAATGAAGTCATGAGTTATTTTGGGAGACTTGAGCTACTTGAGTTGGCTGGTAGAGAAATCAAGGCACCCAAACCATCTATAGAGGAGCTACTGAAACTGGAGTTGAAACCTTTGCCAAGCTACCTCAAATATGCTTACCTAGGAGACAACTCCAATTTGCCAGTGATTATTGATGCCAATTTAACTAATGATCAGGAGGAGAAATTACTAGAAATATTGAGAAACTTCAAACAAGCCTTAGGATGGAACTTAGCTGACATCTGAGGGATAAGCCCAACGATTTGCATGCATAAAATTATTTTAGATGACTACCATGGCAAAATAATTGAGGCCCCAGAAGAGACTAAACCCTAGCATAGAAGATGTAGTCAAGAAAGAAGTCATAAAATAGCTGGACGACGGGATAATTTATCCTAATTTTTATAGTTTATGGGTCAGCTTGGTACAACGTGTGCCAAATAAAAGAAGAATGACTGTGGTACAGAACAATAAAGATGAATGGATCCCCTCGAGAATCGTGACAGGCTGGAGGGTGTGTATGGATTATAAGAAGCTACATAATGCCACGTGAAGGATCAGTTTCCACCGCCTTTCATTGATCAGATATTGGACAGATTGGCAGGTAAGGCATTTTATTGCTTCCTGGATGGCTACTCGGGCTATAATCAGATTGTCGTCGCTCTAAAAAATCAAGAAAAAATGAAATTCACTTGTCCATATGGGATATTCGCTTTTAGAAGAATGTTCTTTGAATTGTGTAATGCCCCAGTAACATTGCAACGTTGTATGATGTCGATTTTCTCAGACATGATCAAGAATAACTTATAAGTCTTCACGAATGACTTCTCAGTATTTGGTAAAAATTTTGAAGAATGCCTTTAGAGTTTGGAATTTGTTCTACGGAGATGTGTTGAAACCAACCTAGTCTTGAAGTGGGAAAATGCCACTTCATGGTGAAGGAGAGCATAGTTCTTGGACACAAAGTGACCAAAAAGGGATTGGAAGTATACAAAACAAAGGTAGAGGCAATCAAATAATTTCCACCACCTAAAAGTTTCAAAGGTGTTAGAAGTTTCTTGCGACATGCAAGTTTTTATCGTCGTTTTATTAAAGATTTCTAAAAAATTTTAAACCTTTATGCTTACTTTTGGAATAGAATATCACTTTTGTGTTTGATGATTCTTGTTTGAAAGCGTTTCAGGAACTAAAAGACATGTTAATTAATACCCCTATAGTTGTGGAACTAGATTGGAATGAGCCATTCGACCTCATATACGATGCCAACGACTATGTCGTTAGAGATGTGTTAGGACAAAAGCGTGGCAAATTTTTTTATACTATCTATTATGCAAGCCGCACATTAAATGAGGCCCAGCTTAACTGCACAACAACTGAGAATGAGTTTCTTTCAGTTGTTTTTGCGTTTGACAAATTCAGATCTTACCTGGTGGGTAGTAAAGTTACGGTATACACAAACCACTCGGCACTCAAGTATCTTTTGGACAAGAAGGATTCCAAGCCTAGACTGATCCAATGGACACTATTGTTACAAGAGTTTGACATTAAGATTCGAGATAAGAAGGGAAGTGAAAATCAGGTAGCTGATCATTTATCTCGTTTAGAGCACCACCATGAATATGGAAACACGACTACCATTAGAGATAATTTCCATAATGAACATTTACTTATGATCACTACTATTCTATGGTATGCTGACATAGTCAACTACATGGTCAGCAAAATATTGCCATCAGACTTGTCAAGTAATGCCATGAAACAATTTCATAGGGATATCCGACAATATTATTGGGATGAGCTATTTTTGTTCAAGCAATGTGCCGACCAAGTCATTCATCATTGTGTGCTAGAGGATGAATAACAAAACATCCTTCAGCTTTGCCACGTAGCACCATATGGAGGACACTTTGCTGGAATGAATACAACGGCTAAAGTGATGTAGTCAGGATTTTTTTGGCCTATACTGTTCAAGGATGCCCATTATTTTTCTAAGGCATACAATAAATCTAGCGTACTGGAAATATTTCCAGCAGACATCAATTGCCACTTTAGAATATTATGCTAGTAGAGTTGTTTGATATGTGGGGGATAAACTTTATGGGTTATTTTCCCCCATTATTTGGGAATTTATACATCTTTGTGGTAGTATACTACATTTTGAAGTGGGTTGAAGCTGCTGCTCTCCCCACTAACGATGTCAAGGTAGTTGCCAAGTTCCTATACAAGTATATTTTTACAAGGTTCGGTGCCCCCAGAGCTATCATACATGATCAAGGTACCCATTTTAAATAACATTTAATAACTAAAGCTTTGTGTAGGTACAGAATCCAGCAAAGAATTGCCACTGCCTACCATCCTCAAACAAATGGCCAGGCAAAAATTTCAAACAAGCAGGTCAAAAACAGTTTGGAGAAAACTGTAAACCCAACTCAGAAGGATTGGCCGTTGAGGCTAGATAAATCCTTGTGGGCATACAAAATAGCTTTCAAAACTCTATTAGGAACTTCCCCATACAAGCTTGTATTTGGGAAGTCGTGCCATTTGCCAATAGAGCTAGAACATCAAGCTTATTGGGCAACCAAGCAGTTGAACATGGAATAGAGGGCTGCAGGTGAGAAACGTTTGTTAGATTTGAATAAATTGGAGGAATTTAGAGCACAAGCCTATGAAAATGCCAAGCTTTACAAATAAAGAAAAAAGAGGTGGCATGACAGTAGAATTTTGCGAAGACAGATTAAAAAAAGGGCAAAAATGTTGTTGTTCAATTCAAGGCTAAAGTTATTTTCAGGAAAACTCAAATCCAGATGGTTAGGACCATTTGAAGTTGTTAGGCCTTATGCTCGTTGAGCAGTAGATATCAAAGACTTAAAAACGGGGATAATGTTCAAAGTGAATGGCCAGAGATTAAAGCATTATTGGGAAGTAAGTCAGAGGAATGCCAAGGAGATTATCTTCCTTGAGAAAATTCAGTAATTATGCCATCATCTTTTGATCAATGTAAATGATTATATTAGTTGTTTTTCTTTTTAGTATTTTAGTTTATTTATTTCTATTTTTTTTCTTCTTTGAAAGGTTTTTGTGAATGTTAGTACAAGATATTTTTCCAAGGTAGTATGCCAGGACAGGCCAGCATTTAGACACCTATCGTCACAAGATTGGACAACACGTGGACCCTATACACGATAAGGCCCAAGGGGAGAGTAATTTTTGCTAAAGCGAGAAAACCCTAGCCACCTAGGTTAAATTTTAAAACTTTGAATTTTTACCCTATCTTATTCACCCTTTTCTTTTCCCGCCCCGTCAACTCTCATAACTCCTAAACCTATCATCACCCCATTCTTCCATACATGTTTAACTGCCACAATCATTATTATCTCCACTAACCTCAACTTTAAACCATCTCAACTGTCTCTCTTTTTATGTATTTAACCCTCAAATTTTTCATTAAGTGAATCTTTAACTCTCTTTATTCTCTCGCACGGCAAGAAAAAGTAAGAACCAATTTTTCCTTCATCTTTCCTATTTTTCCTAATTTCTTTCCATGGCATCTTCTTCAGAACCGATTAAAATCTTTTTCAATGAAATCAAGAAGAAGTATGAAGAAAACTTTGTTGCTCGAACCTTTTCTTATGAGAAAGGGTTCGAATTCAAGAATAAACCTAACTTGGGGTTCTCGTCGAAAGTAGTTGCCATTAACAAGAAGCACAGATGGGAGACCTTTTGCCAACAGCCATGGGAAGTCTAAATCATCATTTTTCGCAAGTTCTATGCCCATTTCATCACCAAAGACTCGCATTTTCTGTTTGTTCGAGGTACGTGTGTCCAATTCGATGAAGGATATATTAATCATTTGTTTCAATTAGATGGTGTATGAGAAGAACATTTGGCATTTTTTGAGTCGATAGATGCTGCCAAGAGACAGTTACTACTGAAAGAATTGTGCGAATCAGACACAAAATGGAATGTTTCTTACAAGGGTAAAAGTATAGTGAAAAGGCTGGCATTGAAACCATAGTTGAGGGGTTGTAACCACCTCTTGAAGGCCAATCTCATGCCAACAACGCACAACGATACAGTTTCTGAGGAGATGATAGCCTTGTTGCACTCAATCATGATGGGAGAAAAATAAACGTGGGTCGATTAATTGTTGACGAGACCTACAAATGTACCGGTAAGGGTTATGGTAGTTTGATTTTTCCTTCACTAATCAAAAAAAATTGCATACTTTATAAGGTGCCACAACTCGATTCAGACAATGTCCAAAAGTGCAAGAGAACCATCACTCATGCCCTGTGGCGCAAATTGATTGTCAGAGAGGCCAAAGAGAAGGGCAAATAAAAGGCTGCCCAACCGGCATCTACTGCCAAGGTTCCCAAAGTTGAACCTTTCCATACCTATGCCAGCTAACAAAGTGGCATTATTGTCTCAAATCTATCAATGCCAGGAGCTCATACTACAGAAATTGGAAAAGGCTGAGGAACAAAATTTGGAGCTCTGGCAATATACTAGAGCCTGGGATCAAGCCCTAAATACAACTCTTGAGGGCATCGCCACCAATCCTTTGCCACTATTTGCTAAGTTCCCCACTAAACTTCATGCGCCTAAAGGAATGTCAGCCAACCCCAATCTGTTCACACTTTAACCCAACAATCTAATGCAACTATCCTTATTTTGCCTATTCAAGTTGAATATGCCAAGATTGATACTTCACGGGAGTCTGAGCTAGTGAGGGTCATTGAGGAGGTCCTCCAAGATGTGAAGGCCTTCAGTGCTATCTCAAAGCCCACACTTAAAAGAAAGAAGCATATAGCTCCAAGTCGATGGAGTTTCATCAAGATAAAGACCCGTGTTACTCGCATCGAACACTCCGAAGGGGAGTCTTCTTCCCCTTAACTTCTTTACTTTCATATTTTTCATTTTTATCATGCATTTCATTTGTATATATGTGTTTTTATGCATTAAGGACAATACACACCTTTGGTTTGGGTGTGTGTGTTATCTCACATCTTTTTCCATGACATTCATTCATTTTTATATTTTTGTTTGCATTCTATTTCCACGTAGATTGCCTTGTAGATTAGGTTAACGCATTTATACCAAACCTTTAAAAACTTTCGGCTTAGTTTAGACCTCATAATTTTGCCAACATAATTGCTAGCATAGTTAGAATTTGCACTAGTATGCCATGTTCGATGATAAAATTAGAATCTTTAGTTAGCATAAGTAAGTAGATTAGTAATGCCAGGTTGCTTGGCAATTGATCTCTAGCTTAGGGAACTTTAGTCTCACTTAAACACGTAGTATGCATCTAGTTCCCAAAACAAACTTAGGATTCTTGAAAATGAACTCAGAATAAAAAAAAACAAAAAAAACACAACGCCAGGGTAAAACGAAAGATAAGGCAACAATGTTTTGCCAAAGACAATAAGAAATTAGAACACTCCTCTGCCTTAGAGATAATACGTAACTTGTAGCTTTGTGGTTTGCTCCCTCTTAGTTCTCAAGCCAGTAAAACTGTAGGGTATGAGTGTAATAGATAAGCTAGTGAAGTAGTCTGGATTAATGTGGGGGTTCATGGTATGCTCCCACTTACTTTTCATGCCAAACAGCATTGTGACGCGAACCCAACTCTAATTCCAGCAAAAAGAAACCCTTGGTAAATAATAAATAATAAATAATATTCTGAGTTTGGATAGTGAAGTTTTGCTAAGGGAGTTGAAGGATACTTGCTGCAAATTGCATGCACTTCACACACACTTCATGACCCTAGATTAGAGTTATATTGATGCACCTAAATTTGTTGATCTATTGGCATTACTGCTCTAGGATATTTGAGGACAAAATTAGGGCTAGATTCTACTTGCTAGCATGTGTTGTTAATCAGGACAATTTTGTCGAGGTAATTTGTTTTATTTTCTATTTTTTTAGTTTGTAGTTGCATTACTTGAGGACAAGCAATGAGCTAGGTTTGGGGGAGTGCAAACTCCTCAAAAGTACTACTTTTCATGTATATATTGCCATGATATTGCTTGACTTTGAGTACATATTTGTGCATTTAGTTAGTCGATTCATGCATTTGCACCTAGGAGTTAAGGAGTGTTTCCTTTGCCAGAGTGAAGGGGTATTTTCTTACTTTGGCGGCAGGTTAGAAGCAGTTGGCAGGAGCGAGATAGGAGCAGCGGCAAAAGGCCAGAGGGGCAGAAGAGAAATACCGAGTGCTGATGGAAAAAGTAGGAGGAGAATTATCAAGCTCGGTTGGCAAAAGAAGGATGACGATGTCCGGTTAGTTAGACGTTGGTCAAAAACCTAATCAGCCCTAAAAATTCAAAAAGAGGATAAGAGGATAACACGTCTATCTTGGAGAATAACAAACTTTCAAGATTCAAACCCAATCTAGGGTGGAATGTCTATATAAAAGAAGCACATCGATGAGCCAAGGAGGCTGCGCCGTGGTGAGAAAAGGGTGTAGAGGGCAAACCGTGGTTTGACCAAGCTGCAACCAAAAGGTCTGGATCCATTCAAGTGCTGCATCGACACATCTCCTTCTTTGCCCATTTTTCTTAGTTTTAATTTTGATTTTATGATGGTGTTATTTGAAAATGATATGGTGTTTATGATTTCCCCAGCCATGAACTAATTTTCTTAAGTTGGCTGGGATGTTTGCGATGAACGTTTTGTTTTTAGGTTTTTAATAATTAAATGCCTTGGCAATTTTTGTCTATTTTGATAGCGCTTATTTTTATCATATTTTATGTCATACGACAGTTGGCATTGAATGCTCATTATCCTTTAATATCTTAACAGACTTAGGAGATAAGGATTAATTACCAAATACTATGGAGAGAAGCTTCGACAGAAGAAGATCAAGTAGATGAGCTTACTTCGGAAGTAAATCTACCCCTTAGGAGTAAAGATTAAAACTTTGTCAAGTTAATTAATTGATAACAACACTATAGACAAATAGTTGTTAAAGCTAATTAACTTATGGTATTGTCATCGATAGAGGCAATACTAACTTAAAATCTTCTCGGCAATAAAACCAAGGCCGAAAGTTATTAATTACTGCCATAGTGAGCTTGAAATCCAAGCATCCATTGCCAATGCTTAACCATAATCGTGATTCAATTGTTTGCCAACCTACTTGGATTTTTACTTTATTTTCCTTAGACGTTTTCTTAAACAAAACCCAATCTCAATCACCAATTTACTTATTTCAATTCACAAGTAATTATCGCGACATTTAATTCCTAGACAATCTTGTGGATATGATACTCAGCTTACTGTTGTATTACTTGCTGACCGTGAATACTTTCACACAAAAAGACCTATTCCTGGCATATTTTTAATGGCATATTACGTTAATTCATCAATTGTTTGCCAAGTGTTAGTCAGTCGACAACTCTCACACATGGGGTCTAGGGTTTGAGTCGACACCACCTTTTGGTCAAATAAAATTAATAGTGGGTAGTGAAATTGGTGTGAAAATTATTATTATTTAAATGTCATGCCAGCATTGTCCTTATATTTTATTGACCGATTATCAAAATAAGAGAAAAATGACTTTAATGATTTTTTGTCAAAATTATTAGTTTAGTGGACAATAATATTGTTCACCCAAATGTTTTGTTTCTCCTTTTATCTTTATGCTTATATAAATATCAATAACAGTGGTCACATTTTAAATACAAGAATTAGAAAGTAAAGGAGCTCAAGGTTTAAGATTAAAATGTGTCAGAATGGGAAAAAAAGTTCAGATTTGTCAACTACAACATTCAAATCCATTTTTGGTTCATATCATATCCTGTGCCCCGAACCTGGAGATGGTAGAATTAAACAATTACTTATAATGATTGCTTTATTCCTTTTGCACCTACATTTTGATCCTTCATTAGCAGAGCTCTATCCTGTTGGCAGGATGTTCACGAAGGATTGATGTGGCTTAATAATATGAAATCCATGGAAGTATCAACAATTTTTTTGGTTGAGATAACGTTTCCCCGAGGATTTAACCTAACTAATCTAGACCGACCTAACTTTGGTAGATGAGTCTCCAACGAATATTTTCTGCATACATAACCTTAAACTCGATACCCGCTTAAACGATACCAAATTGTTTAACACTTGGATCAACCCGTGGGTGAAGTATCAACAAATTTTAACGATTGATTAGGCTTAACAACATGATGTGCAAAATTTATACAGGAAATGTGACAAGCTATACAAAAGTGTTTTTTTCCAGGTAGCAGTGTAATGTCTGTACGAAACAAAGGTTTACAAAATATGATGTGTGTGCTTGTCCATCTACAACAATCAATTTTAAAGAATAAGTGATAACCACATTTCAATTAGCAAATTACTGCGGCTGTGACCGGAGATGAGTTTTCCGATGGATCCTAGTGATATAGTCATAGGCTCGAACAAGCCGCTTCCGAAATCTCAGCATGTCCAATTTTACAGTTTGACGCTCAAGGTAGATCTTCTTGGTGAATTCCCATCCCTTTTGATTTAAACTCGAAGGGTCTCTCAAAACAGGGTCATCTTTCTTGTATTCATCAAACAAAGAGCTCTCTCTGGGGCTGATTTTGTAGCCAATATACTTCAAACCCATCTTCTTTGCAGGCTTCCCATAGTACGTCTCAGCTGCCCAATCTGTTCCAAGAGGAATCACTTGAATGAAAACCGAGCTGCCGGGTCTCATGAACAGTAGATGAGTCATGGCAGCACCATGGACACCGATCATGACATCGCTCGAGTTGAGTTCCATGTAAATCTTGGCTAATTCTGTTGTTGGTTGGGGCCTCAAAACACAAACCTCAAACCCGACTTCTTCTGCTGTTTTCACCAAGATGTTCTCATTGGATATAGCTCTAGAACCATTTCGTGACAGTATGACCAACTTCGGTCTCCTTGCTTGATTTTGCATCTTCTCTTGTGCTTGCTCATCCCGTACCAAACCTTCGATTCTAGGTCTGCAAGCTCGATCGAGAAGGTTTCGAAAATCGGCAATGCTCTTGTTATTTTCCATTAATGAAGGGTCCACCGTGAGCTCATCGTGGATCCTTAGACCAGTTATTACCTCAGCAAAGCAATGGGTTCGATTGTCTCCATTGAAGTCTATTGGTGGATAACTGGAGATATGTGAAAGGATGTCCCCATACTTCATGACCCACCAATTGTGATATTCAAGGATCACAAACACCACCTTCTTGTTGAATTGCTGTGAAGTTATGTACAAAGGGATAATCCCATCATTGAACTCATGATAAACGTTGCCCGTATAGCCTCCGGTCGAGAAGATAACCGCAGGAACATCATGAATCACATCACAGGGATGGCGAACGCCCGGATTTCGTCTTTTCGAGATAAGGTCCAATTCATCAATGGTGTCCATTACACTCGTTTCCCATTTTCGGGTATAAGGTTTGATCTTCTCGTGTTGAATTTCATTATCTTCCTCTTCTTCCCCGTCGTCAACCATGCTCAACACATAATTCTTAACACCATCGCCGTCGTTTTTCGATGGATAAAGGAAAACTGAAGAGGTGGGAGAATGTGTTCTTATGTCACCCTTCATAAAACAAATATCAGACCGGAAATGGCTTCTGTCGCAGCAAATTGTACCTGTATTTTAGCCCAACATAAGATTCAAATAAGCAGCTGGAGACATTGAAAAAAGAGTATTTTTTTATTATTCCAAGAAGCAAGCCCATAAAAATAAAGTAGAACTCAACTAACCATTAGAGATTGAAGAACAAATAGGAGAAATTACATCCATATTCCCAGCAAGGCCTATACCAAAAGAATCTGCAAAAATCATACAAGACAAGTCAAAACGCAGAAACAGAGATAGAGGAAAACAAGAGAAATCCAGGGAAAAGAAGAGCTTACAGAGATGAGAAAAAGGAGATGAAAAGCTAAAGAAGTAAGGAGCCAATATGAAGGTACAGGAGAGAAGAGAAAGCAAGAGGAAAGAGAAAAGCTTGGGCCTTCTTCTCCTGTAAAATCCAGGGTTGGTCCAAACAAGAACAACGGTCCCTGCCTCAACATCTCCACACATTTTCAACTGATTGTGAGTGGAACGCTGATGGTGCACCATCTCTAACGTTCAAAACCCAAACTTGCTTTTGTGTCTGCCTTGAATTTGCAGAACTCAAATACAGAGAAAGGAGCTTGCTTTCTATGCAATTTTTTTTATCAAAGACAAAGAAACCCCAGTTTCAAGAAAAGAAAAAGAAGAGACAGAAGCAGCTTCAGTGCTTTGAGGAAGGTGTCTCCCTTTTTTTTTGTTTGATCTTTTAACTTTTTCCGAGAAAAGAAAATAAGGGAAAAGAGGAGAAGAGGTGTTACAACTACAAGGCAAGCAAGCTCATGTGCGTAGCTATGTATATGTAGAAGAAGAAGGTCCAAAGGAAGGGAGTTTACATTCGTTTCCCTTTGGGTTCAATAAATAATAAATAATCGATTAATGCAAGTCTAAAACAAGACGCTGTCAAAATAGGCTAAATCAATTTCAGAGGCTTTGAATTTGAAGAAGGGGACTTTATATTTTTGGGCAGTCGAATACGAAGGATTGCGTGTACAACTACAACTTCCATTATTCGTGAACAAGGAAACTTAGAAATACAGGGAAAATTATAAAATAAGAAAATTTAAGGTAAGGCTAAAATAAAATATATAGTAAAAATTTAAATAATAAATTTAATAAGAATTTGTATAAATCTGTCTCATTTTAGCCTCACCTTAAGAGTACCTTACTCTAAAATCACCCAAAAATACAACTATTAAGTAAACATAATTCTTATATATTTTTTATGCCTTGTTTTAAAGGCTTGAAAAAAACCCGTCTTTAAATTATACTATTTTCTTAATTTTTAACTTGTTAAAATAAGTATATAAATTATTAATTTTGTCATTTTAAATTTAATATTTATCTAAATTAAAAATAATATTTCAGCCAATAAAATGTTGACACGTCATAAAAAAATTTTGACCAAAATATAATTTAAGAATTAAAATAAAAAATGACATAATTTAAGTACTTATTTTGACATTTTATGGAATAAAAAGTAGAAAAAAAACATAATTTAAGGGTTGGTTTTTCATCAAGCCTATTTTAAATCTAAAGTAAACTTCACCAAATACCACTAAACTGTAAGTTTCGCATTAATTATACCACTAAAATAAAAAGTTGACTCTATTTTATTATTGAACTTTAAATTAAGCTTCAATTATATCACTGAATCATTCTAAAAAAATAATTATATCACTGGATCGTTAAAAAAATTTATATTATCGTTCACAAACTATTAAGATCCATTCATTTATCAATTTTAATGGTTTAGTAGTATAATTGAAACTCAAATTAAAATTTAGTATTAAAATAATTTAAATTTTTTATTTAATAATATAAATGGTACTAAATTTAAAATTTAGTGTTATCTAATGTAGTTTACGCTTAAACTTAATATCTTATGTAATGTTAGGCGAAAGAAAGAGACAGAGTTGGCGAGTTGCATTGGTTCCCTGTTGGCTCCTGGTTGGCTGCTTGCCGCGTATTCACGCCCCTTCCTCTTTCTAAGCTGTTACCTGTTGTCATCGATCGCCCAACTTTCACTTTATTTTCTTTTTAATTAAAAAAAACGGAAGCTGATTATTTTCATTCTATCCGAATCTTTTGTTGGTTCTTTAATCTAACTACGACTAAAAAAGAATTTTTTTTATTAGAATATTTTTTTGTAGGATCAAATCACTAGATTAAATTATAATTTTATACTTTATAAAAAAAATTTACAATTAGTTTTATCTTTGTTAAATACCAATATCACAAAATAAAAAAATAAATTTAATGTGAAAATAAAGAAAAAACAAACTTATGTAAAAAAAAATAAAGAAAAGAATATTAAATCTAAATAAAGGAGCAATATCAACATTCTTGATAGAAATTGGTTATTGCTCCTTTATGTAATCACTTATTTTTGACCGGGTTTTATTGTTATTAGTATTATTTTAATATTAATATTATTAATATAAAATTAATGAAAAATCAAAAAAATAATAAAAAAAAATATATTATTAAAAAAAAGGAAAGAAAATGCGTGGAGCATGTTGCTCCACGTCACCCTAAATTATCCCCACCCCTTTGAAGATTGCCTATAAATAGGCAGGGGTTCACACACAAAATTGGACGCCAAATTGCCAAACAAATTGGCGATGAAATTGGCTCCCTAGTTGGGACATAGGTCGGCCGCAAGGCTGGCCGGGTTGGGGGCAGTGCCCTCGGCCCTAGTTGGTTCGATCCAACATTCGATCGGGGTCCTATTTTGGATCCGATCTAGTTAATATTTTTGGAGAGGTCGTTGTAGATTTCGGTGGGGTTCAGTCGGGGTTCGTCATTCGAGCTCCTAGTTAGGTATATTTTCTTCCCCTTTTATTTGTGTTGTAATTTTTATAATTTAATGAAGTATTAGTTATTTTAAAATTGTATTCTTATTTTTTAGTTTTTATATTTATGTTTTAGATTAGTATTTAATATGTTTTAAATTTGTGTTTTATATTAATATTTTATTTATGTTAGATTCGTTTTTATTTATGTGTTAGATTAATATTTATTTGTGTTTTAAATTAATATTTATGAATATTAGCATTTTTATTTATGTTAAATTTGTTTTTATTTATAAGTAATATTAATATTTATGTACGTATATTTTAGATTAGTATTTTATTTATGTTAGATTAGTATTCTATTATGTTAATATTTATTTGTATTGTATTTAAATTATTTGCCATGTTTTATATTTTGCTCACTAAGTTTGCATAATGGAATATATAATGTCAATGTGGTGCCCTTTTATCCGAGCGTAAACGGGGCCAGTATCAGGCGTAGTGATAGTGGTTGGGCGTTTACTCTCGGATAACGAGGCCTTTAAAATTTATTCGCAATTTTAACTGAATTTTAAACTAATCGTCACTTTAATCCGGAAAATCCAATATTAATAAAGCGGTAATTATTAAAGTACCAATTTTGGGCGGTGTGGGGGTGCTAATCCTTCCCCATCCGTAACCGACTCCCGAACCCAACAGTTTTTGAATCTCTGGTTTCATGGTGTCCGGCCTACCTAAGTGGTCGGTGGCGACTCCAATTTCTAATATAACGCGTTTTTTCAAAACCCCACGGATAAATATTTTTATATCTGAAAGACAACCAACACTTCGAAAACTCATTTTTTTAGCGAAACGGACATCGCTACAGATGGCGACTCCGCTGGGGACTATTTTTTTGTTTTTAACAAAATAAAGAGAGCCAAGCTTTTTCAAATAATTACCACTTTAATAATATTAGAAGTTCCGGATTAAAGTGACTATTAAATTAATATTCGGTTGTAATTGCGCGTTTATTTTAACGCATTTAAAATTTGGCATATAAACCCGTTTTTAAGTGGGGGAAAACGCTAATACTTTCGTGGAGATATCGTTCTCCCGTGTAGGCCTAGCAAGTACCTTCGGGGCTCGAGTACCTTATGCTTTCGTAAGGATATCGTTCCTTCGTGCAGGCATAAGCGAATGGGTCCCCCTGAATTGAACCCGGTTGAAAGGAGCCTATAATGAGTGATGATCGGGGGCCTTGCTACTCTTAGTAGAGGACAACAAGGACAATTCGGGTACCTCCTAGCACCAACACTGCATGTAGAGAACATATAGCAACCCACCCCTTTAGAGCCATGCAGATAACCTTAGGTGTTTTAGACAGGATAAATAGGGTTTTTTTTTTGTTTACCTTATTTTATTTGTCCTTTTATTTATGTATTTATTATTTTTATCCGGTACTAACTCATTTTTTGTGTTTTATTTTTATTTTTATTTTACACATATTTTTGTTGCATTATCATTGCATCCACATTACATAGAGGCGTTGATTCAAGTAGTTTGTCCGATTAGAAAATCTTTCATCATGGAAAAAATGTGTCTTAGGAAAGGACGGCATCAATCCAGTCGCACGACATCGGTCAGAGATTAATCAACAGATCCAAAGTAATAATTTGCCGAGCAAGCGTGTAGTGCCAAAGTATACACGCGAGACCCTGATGGTGGACATACAACGAGCTACAAGGTGTGTGAATGACTTAGCTACCGAAGCTGCGACTCTCCGACCTTTCGTAACCCCAGACATGGAAGAAGCACCAAGGTTTTTCAAGTTTCTCAGAGCTGTCGAGGAGCTATGAGGTAGAGCTAGGGCTTATGTGTAGAAATTTGTTTTGTAATTAAGACTTTTTGTAATAGAGACTCTTTTTGTAATAGGGACTCCTTTTGTAATATTAACCTCTTTTTGTAATCTGGACCCTTTAATTCCCATGAAAGTCATTCGAAAGGGTGATTACCAGCGGAATCAACGCCTTTATTTGCATTCATGTTACATATCATGACATGGTGTATTCAAGAACAGTTCATTAAAAGGCTTTCAAAATAGAAAAAGTCTGCTTTGCCAGAAACGATAATATTACAGTATCAAGTTAGGCCGAGCAAAGACCAATCGCGAAAGAAGACGGTACGATAGTAAGGCACGTGCGACGCAGAAGATTTAGTCAAGGCCGCAGAACCCCAATTTTAAATCTTCACATTTGACCATTTTTTAAAAAAAATCTCATATTTTAAGTTAACTCATTTAAAAAATTTTGAAAATATTATTATTTGGTTTGAAACTTTTTCCCTCATAAAACTTTTAGAATAATAATAATAACAAAAAGAAACCTAAAAGTTTCATTTTTTAAGTAAGTTAAAACTTTTTGATAATAAAAAGGGGGAATTTTTAAACCAAATGATCCTTGAAAATTTTAATTTAAACCCCAAAAAGTTTTAAAGTACTCCCCTAGGATCGATATAATCCATCCCTGTTTAGACGTACCCAGATCTACAGAAGAAAATATATTGTCAGATGTCCTTTTCAGAAGCCACAAAAATAAAGATCATGCTGTCACGAGTCCATAGAATAGAATAAGAGGAGAAGACGGAGTCATCCATCATCCTGAAGACGACATCGAGACGTGGAGGACAGGTTTTGCTTCTCGAAGTCAAGGTCTCCAGAATAAATTCAACTATTGTCTGTAATTCATTATTAATTTCTTGCAAACATACATTTTCTCTATTGAAAGTTTTTCAAAGACTGTTCGAGAATCAATATCGCATTTGCATGCATTCTCGCATTTATAGGGTATTGATTCCCAAGTGGTTCCCCAAATCTCAGAAATCGTTCATAATTGGCAAAGGGTCGTCTGGTCAGATATTATAGGGCACAGATCCATGGTTTTATCCCAAAACAAGATCGGAGACAATAGAAGAGGAACCATCTGAAGACTTCAGGTCAAACACGGTAAGGAGACACGGTACTGGTAATGAGCAAAGTAAAGTGCAAGAGTTGAAAGAAGCAGAGGGAAGACGTTATGAATCAGATGAATACTTTGACGAAAGGTAAGCGATCCATCAAACCGAAAGAAGAACCGATTAAGGATCAGAATAGAGAGCGAGATAGTCAGAATTCTACCTCCAAGTCAGCCAAATACGACAAATTAGACCTCTTTTGTGATCTGCATCAATAAACAGGCGGAAGGTATGCTTGAGACAGGCTTTCAAAAAATAGAGCTCGGTCCAGAAGAAACTTGAGAAGCAAGTAATGAAAAGAAGTTTATCTCGATTCCTGCGAGGTAAACCGAACTACTCCTAATGTTCATCGACAAGAGCCTTATTACCTCGGTGAAGTCTCTAGCGAAGAGATCGTCTTATCCGAGAGATTATGACACACGTGCTAGAGGCAATTACCATTTAGGAAGTTTGGGTCACGGTATTGAGGATTGCGGGGCCCTGAGGAATGAGTTCAAGATCTTATCGCGATAAGGATTTTAGGTTTCGAAGATGGAGTTCCCCAATTCTATAGTGAGCTAGCAATCACCCGAGGGGTAAAGTTGAGGAGGAATCGATATCCAGGACAAAGTTCGAGTAATACCGAAGTGGGTCACTCAAGTGAGTTAAATTTGAATATCAGAGATAGGGGCATCCCAGGAGAGGGATATTCTTTCGAGTTCAGCCAGCTCAGATAAGAAAGAGATAACTTTGATAAAATTGAATTTTCAGATTGGGTCACCTTTAAAGAGTAAATGAACGGTGTTGTTCAGCTGAATGACGACTCAGAATATTGGAAGAAGAGAAACTAGTCAAGCAAGAATCAAGTTAGGCTGTTATCAGATAAGTTTGAGGAAATTGAATAGGTACGACAGTCTCCAGAGATGAGCTATAGAATAACTTAGCCATTAACAAGAGTTTTGGAAACAAGTTTACGACAGAGCAATGACAATCCAACACTCTTCAGTAGGAAAGGACAACTTCCAAGCTGCGAAAGACTAAGCATAGGACAGATGAAGACCCGAAGATCGATATTACTCGAGCAGGTAAGGTGGCTCAACAAGGTGGCAGGCTTAGTCAGAACATGGACCAAGTGTTGGATTACAGAGGCAAGCTGACCGGACCACTAGATAAAGAAAGTAGGCACTAAAGCTTATCAGTAACTGTAAATATCTAATATCTGATAATGAAACCTTTTGGCCTCAATGAACGTCATTCTATGGGGATAACTTTTGGAATCAATACCTTATTGCATTCATGTTTATATTTTAGGATTGCATTGCATTGCCTTGCACGATCCTGGCATGTTTTACATGACATTATCATTACCTTACATTATTATTACCTTGCATAAATTTTATGAGGAGTAATTCAAAAACCAATTAGGGTTTTATCATGGATAAAAGAATTGAAGACACTAAAAAAAAATTAAGATTCGAGTAGTTAAAAGATGGGCTCGAGAGGAAAAAAGAAAGGAAAAAGAAGTTTGATGCCTTTGATGCAAGAAAGCTCTGTTTGAACCCTGATTTGGTCATCCCTCCGGATTCCAAAGACTCCAGATTTGCGCATGATAACGGAACAAGATGCCCCAAGATTCACTCGACCATATTCTGTAAAAAAGATGGAGGGCTGCATTGAAAAATTGTCGATCCACTACTTTTCCGACAGTTTAGCAGGACCTACCGTGATATGATATGCTTTGGACCTAGCACCGAGTCGTCAGTATCTCCAGGGTACGAAGATGAAACCTGATAAAGCTTCAAGGAATGTACTTTGAGGTGTCTGTGTTTAGCGACCCAGGTGCAGCCTCTCGTAGATGAAGATGAAAGTGACTTACATGCCACATTTCTTTTTTTTCTTTGATAAGGTGCTCGGGAAAACGAATGCCAGCTTTGAGGACTTCATGACAGTCGGAGAGAGAATCAAACATGCACTTCGGGACCTAAGTTTAAAAGACCAGACATGCCTAGGAGCAGAAGGAAAGAATGAGATAAACGAGTACCACTTTCAAAGGTTCTCGTGTTCGTAAGAGAAAAAGACAAGCAGATTCCCCCGAATCACTGAGAAAAATTCCTCGAACAAGTACATATTTAGAGATATTCGGATTATTCCATCTCGAACATATGGCCTCATCTGGTCAAGGGTTAGTACCTTACCTCAAGGCCGATAAAGATTATGCCAAGCTCATATGCTCACAGTTTTGATCCATACAGTATATGTGAGTTCCACATTGAGGCGTCGGGGCATGACACTAAGAAATTTGGGGTCGTTAATAGAAAAAAATCAAGAAGCTGGTTGACGAGGGAGTCATGATGAGAGAGTTGATCCAACGGTGGAAAACAAGAGAAGAGGCAAGCCTACACTACAAAGGACTGGAATGAGTTAGTACTAGAGATGTAGTCCGGAGGTCCCTATGGTTTTCCCATCAGTTCATAAAGAAATTCTCAATGCTTTGAAAGAAAAAAACTCCCAAACAGATATTTTTTAGAATTAAAAATAACATTTCCATTTAGAAAAGCATTTTTACATTCTTGATTCTTTAAACATTTTATTTTTATGGGGTAGTTTTTGTTCTCCCATATGCATATACACGCATTTTTGAATGGACATATGTATATATCATTTCTATACCAGGTCCTCGAATTTTGAATGCAACAGTACATTTGCTTCAGATCCAAAGATCAACTTTAAGTTGCATATATTTAGAAGAGATTGAATGTTGTGGGGATATTGTAAATGTAAGTATCTTCTAGTTTACTTAGGCCAACAGAGGAACAAAGTGAGTGTTTAGACAATGGGCAGTTCCCATTTTAAGAGTTTATCTTCTCAGGCACTTGTCGTTTAAGATCCTTGAAACAAAAGTTGACCTTAAACCTCTACCCCCTCAAGGCATTCTCAGGACATCTGTGAATTTGAGAACGAATGATATTCTTTTACTTTACCAGAAGATAGAGATGAGTCCAGACAGATTGGATACGAAGATCAGAAAATCATCAGAAGAAAGTGGTTGAAAACAAGGATATGTCTAAACGAAAAACCAAAGAAAATAAGACAAATGGTAATCAGAAGGCCGAAGCAATCCAGATCGAGCAAATATCAAAAGAGCTGCAGAAAGGCAAGTAATTTCGAGCAGAAGATATCATCAATACCCAGTATAGATACGTGTTGATTCGAGGATACATTTATAGACTCGAATAAGAAAAAAGAGATTCAATGCTAAAAAACCCAAAATGGGCAGTCTAAAAAAAGAGAAAAAAAATGAAAGAAAAAAAGAGAAGAAAAAAAAATAAAAAATAAAAAAAAAAGAAAAATGAGAGAAAGAAAAAAGGAAGAAAAAAGAAAAAAAGAAAAAAGAAAAAAAAGGAAAAAAGAAAAAGAGAAATGAAGAGTACTGTCTATGCTTCACACACGGATTAAACAATACAAGAATGAGACTTCAACTATGAGCAAGAGACACAAGGAATCCACATTTCAAGTAAATATCAGTTTCAAAAATTAGTATAGAAGCTCGAATTGAAGCCAAGTCAAGACAAGTCGGCCCGAAGATTGCCAATTTTGAAAAAAGAAATAACCTCTATGGTGAAAACCCAAAAATGGGCAGTCTAGAGTGATCCTAAAAATGAAGAAAAAGAGTAGTCTGCCTGAGCCTGCTGGCATCAATATCCAACCAAAATATACTGAAGGAAGTGACCTCTAGGGTGAAAACCTAAAAATGGGCAGTCTAGAGCGATCCAAGAGAAAAAGTGAAAAAGAAGAAAAGAAAAGAAGAAAGAAAGAATAACATTTCATCTGGGCGTGCCAATCACAAGAATTCCCAGAAATGTATTCGTAGTCCTTCATTCAAGAAATCTCAGTTTCGAGAAGTATTGGAGGATCAAACATTATTGAACAGAAAACGAACATCGGTATATAGCCAGAATGCAAGGCAGCCTACAGTAAAAAGAAAGGAAATGAACTCTAGGGTGAAAACCCGAAAACGGGCCTTCTAGAGTGATCCAAAAAAAGGGAAGAAATAATGGGCATATCCAAGTTTCACAAGTACAGAAATACTGTTTCACTTAACCATAAACCAAAGGCCTACATTACAAGCCCCAAAGACTATCCTGGTCATCCATAGATATCCAAGTTGAATGAGAATGTCTTCAGATTTCATTCTACCTATAAGGGTTAACTTTGCTTCAAGGAACGTCAAACTTCGAAGTGCTTGATCGACACCCAAATGAGGGAAGGATGGGGCATGGTGAGATAGTGAGATTAAGAGAGCCACCTTAAACGGGGTAGAAACTAGGTAGGGTTGTTCCTCTCAAAAGCATATTAGACCAGAAGAAACTATACATTGGCTTATATCTCCACAATGGTCAAGATCTTCTAAATATGCGCTTCATTAGAGTTGATCTATGGCAACTTGAAGTAGATGCGTTATGGTGTTTGATATTTCGGGGGCAAACATGTTTTAAAAGGTTTGACATTTCTCCCAAAGTTTTGATGTTTACCATTTCCCCCAAACATTAGTTTTTAAAAAAATGTTTGGCAATATACTTCGAATTTTGTTTACCATTCTCCAAACATTAACTTTTAAAAAAAATGTTTGGTCCTTAAAAAAAAGAGAGAGGATGTTTACCATTTGTCCCAAACAATGTTTTCAAAATGTTTGGTATCCCCTCCAAGTTGTGATTTTCAAAATAACTGTTATCTTCTCAAACAATCATTATTTTTTTAAAATATACACAAGTAAATTGCCTTTTGCATTACTTTAAAAATAAATGATGATGAGATTTAAAGCATAGGGACTGAGAGTTAGTTCCTGTCGAAATGCTACGAGAAGCTTAAGGATGAGCTCATGGGATGAAAACATTTGGCTCACCCTGGTGACTAGAAATAGATTAAGGCTCTGTATGATGGGCCAGAAAATTCAAAGCAGTGGAGCCCATGGTTGTATGGGGCAACGCCAAGCGAAGAAGATGACAAGGGTTCTTATAAGAATAATATAAGAACTGAAAGATCATTTATGAAAAAGGTGATAACCCTGAAGACAAGAAAGCCTTCCGCACAAAAGGTTTGAAAACATGTTAATCTAGATTCGAAGTGATTGATCAAATGAGGATTTAAGAGCATACAATGAAGAAGTAAAGAGATGAAGAAATCTAAGGAACGACCTTTCAAGGTATAAGGCTTTAGAACAAAAAAAGGGCTGAAAGAAAAAGAGAAAAAAAGAAAAAAAGAGAAAGAAAGAAAGAGAGTAAGAAAGAAAAAGAAAAGAAAAAAAATAAGAAGAAATTGAAAGAAAAATAAAGAAAAGAAAGAAGAAAAAGGCACGATATTGCATGCATCACATAGATAGAGGCATGTCATTTTTTGCTTGTTTCTAGACAGGTATTTGAAGAATTGTCAAAGAATTTACTAAAGAAAGGAAAGATCGCCAGCCATAGCAGCGTGATACCCATATGTTAAATCCTTCGGGTCATCGGTAAGTCCTTCAGCACGGTGTTAAGTCCTTCGGGCCACCAGTAAGTCTTTCGAGCATGGTGATAAGTCCTTCGGGCCATCAGTAAGTCCTTCGGGCATGATGCGGCAGCATTAGTAGCGTGAGTCCAGAAAGATCGGCAGCCATAGCAGCGTGAGACCCAGATGTTAAATCCTTCGGGTCATCGGTAAGTCCTTCGGGCACGATGTTAAGTCCTTCGGGCCACCAATAAGTCTTTCGAGCATGGTGATAAGTCCTTCGGGCCATCAGTAAGTCCCGGGCATGATGCGGCGGCATTAGTAGCGTGAGTCGAAAGATCGGCGGCCCATAGCAGCGTGAGACCCAAATGTTAAATCCTTCAGGTCATCGGTAAGTCCTTCGGGCACGATGTTAAGTCCTTCGGGCCACCAGTAAGTCTTTCGAGCATGGTGATAAGTCCTTCGGGCCATCAGTAAGTCCTTCAGGCATGATGCGGCAGCATTAGTAGCGTGAGTCCAGAAAGATCGGTAGCCATAACAGCGTGAGACCCAGATGTTAAATCCTTCGGGTTATCAGTAAGTCATTCGGGCACGGTGTTAAGTCTTTCGGGCCACCAGTAAGTCTTTCGAGCATGGTGATAAGTCATTTGGGCCATCAGTAAGTCCTTCGGGCATGATGCGGCAGCCTTAGTAGCGTGAGTCCAGAAAAATCGGCAGCATTAGTAGCGTAAGTCCAAAGATATCAACAACCTTGTAAAAAAATGAAAATGAGATAGAAAAAAAGAGAAGAGAAAAATGAAAAAGAGAAAAAGCAGCAAAAAGAAGGAAAAAAGAAAAAAGAAAAAGAGAAAAGAAAAATTTGAAGATAAAGGTTCTATATAGGAAGGGCCTATATTTTCAAGCTCCCGTAGCAAGAGGTTCTATGTAGGAAGAATCCGCCGCTCCAAGGCTTCAGGAGCTGAAAGTTTTATATAGGAAGGGCTTGCAGCTCCAGGGTGAAGACTAGCAGTTCTATATAGGAAGAACTCTCAGCCGAAGGAATTCACCCATGACACATAAGGTTTTATATAGGGAAAACCCGTTGTGTTGAAGGCAAAGAGTCCTATATAGGAAGGGCTCCGAGCTTTACTGTCTTAGAGTGAAAGGTTCTATATAGGAAGAACATGTAGCTCCGAGATTTCAGAAGCTAAAAGTTCTATATAGGAAGGACTGACGACTCCAGGGTTTGAAGACTAGCAGTTCTATACAAGAGGAACTCCCAGTCGGAAGAATCCATCAGTGGCGCAAAAGGTTTTATATAGGAGAAACCAGCGTTGAAGGTGAAGAGTTATATATAGGAAGGACTCCAAGCTTTACCGTCTTAGAGTGAAAAGTTCTATATAGGAGGGACTCATAACTCAAGACTTCAGAATGAAAGGTTCTATATAGGGAGGACCTATAGTTCCAAGATCAGAAGGTGAAGACGTTCTATATAGGAAGAACTTACAAGCTTGAAGACTCAGCTAAGGAAGAGCGGAGAGTTCCAGAAGAACACGTGATTCCGAAGCCGAAGACTAGGAAGTAGGTCAAAAATGAGTGCTTTTGATCTTTGCTTTGTTCTCGTTTCACGAGAACAAAGCAAAGAGGGGCAACTGTAATCACTCATTTTTGACCGGGTTTTATTGTTATTAGTATTATTTTAATATTAATATTATTAATATAAAATTAATGAAAAATCAAAAAAATAATAATAAAAATATATTATTAAAAAGAAAAGAAAGAAAATGCGTGGAGCATGTTGCTCCACGTCACCCTAAATTATCCCCACCCCTTTGAAGATTCCTATAAATAGGCAGGGGTTCACACACAAAATTGGACGCAAAATTGCCAAACAAATTGGCGATGAAATTGGCTCCCCAATTGGGAGCTAGGCCGGCCGCAAGGCTGGCCGGGTTGGGGGCAGTGCCCTCGGCCCTAGTTGGTTCGATCCAACATTCGATCGGGGTCCTATTTGGATCCGATCTAGTTAATATTTTTGGAGAGGTCGTGGTAGATCTCGCGGGGTTCGTCATTCGAGCTCCTAGTTAGGTATATTTTCTTCCCCTTTTATTTGTGTTGTAATTTTTATAATTTAATGAAGTATTAGTTATTTTAAAATTGTATTCTTATTTTTTAGTTTTTATGTTTATGTTTTAGATTAGTATTTAATATGTTTTAAATTTGTGTTTTATATTAATATTTTATTTATGTTAGATTCGTTTTTATTTATGTGTTAGATTAATATTTATTTGTTTTTTAAATTAATATTTATGAATATTAGCATTTTTATTTATGTTAAATTTGTTTTTATTTATAAGTAATATTAATATTTATGTACGTATGTTTTAGATTAATATTTTATTTATGTTAGATTAATATTCTATTATGTTAATATTTATTTGTATTGTATTTAAATTATTTGCCATGTTTTATATTTTGCTCACTAAGTTTGCATAATGGAATATATAATGTCAATGCGGTGCCCTTTTATCCGAGCGTAAACGGGGCCAGTATCAGGCGTAGTGATAGTGCTTGAGCGTTTACTCTCGGATAACGGGGCCTTTAAAATTTATTCGCAATTTTAACTGAATTTTAAACTAATCGTCACTTTAACCCAAAAAATCCAATATTAATAAAGCGGTAATTATTAAAGTACCAATTTTGGGCGGTGTGGGGGTGCTAATCCTTCCCCATCCGTAACCGACTCCAGAACTCAACAGTTTTTGAATCTCTGGTTTCATGGTGTCCGGCCTACCTAAGTGGCCGGTGGCGACTCCAATTTCTAATATAGCGCATTTTTTCAAAACCCCACGGATAAATATTTTTATATCCGAAAGACAACCAACACTTCGAAAACTCGTTTTTTTTAGCGAAACAGACATCGCTACACTTTATTTTCAAAAACTTGTATATACTAAAACTAAAGTCTTATCTATTTGTAGATGGAGCTTCAATAGCATCTAAGTCTAGAGGGAAGTTATGAGCATTACGTTCATGCATAACTTCCATACTAAGGTTAGAACGGTTAATAATATCAGCCCATGTATTAATTACACGACCTTAAACGGATTCATTCATCGTCTAACATTTTTATTTATTTATTTTAATGGCCCTGCTAGGTTAAATTAATTTATTAAAAATGACATGACATTAAACGGATTCTTAGCCCTGTAACCTCAAAAACTTTAACCTAATTTTTTTCTCTGTATCATTCTTAGCGTCACAGCCTCCTTCTTTTATTTCCTTAACTAGTGGTCGACAATCAATCTTAGTAATGGTTGTAGACCATCGGGTCCATTATTTTCTTTTTTTAAAAAAAATTTTAATAAAAAATCTATGTTTTTGTGGCACGCTTTTTCTTTGCTTTTGTGGTTTCGTTTCATCTGTCGTTTTAGTATGATTTTAGCATACCTTAGTGGTCGTTTGGTGCTCGTACAAAGATCTTCACGGTGCTAGTTTCTGATTAAGATTCTGTTGGCGATCATAGAAATCTCGGTTGATGGTTATTTGCCGATGTAATCAATCCTGAGTTATAACACCCTGAACTCGGATGTCATGCCTTAAATCTAACTCATTATCATAAAATTGTTCAACCTGGTTTAGCCTAAACAAGTTACTTTTTAAAATATTTAAATACAACCATTTAAAACACATAGATAAATAATTAAAATGTTATAAGGGAGCTCCAACATAGATACATTTATTGAAGGTTTCAGTACCTCTATAGCTGCTGGAATTGTAGTGGTTTGTAAATGGCATAATATGTTTTCATGTTTTACATTTTAGTCATGAAACTTCAAGTTGCGATTAGTTGTTCGTTTTATGTCAGTGAATTTCATTTTGAACTTAATTTTACAATGGTCCTGTTTATTTCATGATTAGTCCTTAGACTATCTATTTTTTACAATTAGGTCCCAAAATTTTTTAAATTACAATTAAATGAGCTAAGAATGTCCGGCTGAATTGGTATAAGATATGTTTTATTTCGATTTATTACTATTAATATGTAATTAGCATGCTAGAATTAAATTTTTTAATTTTTACAATTTAGTCCCTAGAAGTAATCAACATAAAATTCATGATGATTCGTAGGTCTGATTAGGATGAGATTTTGCATGTGGCCTAATTCAGCTATGAGGAACATGACTATGTTGTTTTATTTTTGACATGTTGATTTTGTATGTGTATGCAAAATTATGATTTTTTTCCTTGTATGTTTTGTGACATTGCTCGATAGTAGATTCACATGTTTTAGGTAGTGTGCTCACTTGAATATGATTTCATAATTTTGTTGATGTTTGCTTGCTCGAAATAGTATTCATCAAATGATTTGAGTCCAATGGAGTTACGAGTCACCTCAGTGATCCAATGCGACTTCTAGTATTTAGGTCGGTTTGTCTCGATAGGGTATCGACGGACACAACAATTTTATTGCATCTCTTTGAATTTTGATATCTTTTAATGAATTAAATATTCCACATTAGAAATCCGTTTAATATTTATCAATCCAATGATTTATTTGTAACAATCGATTAATTGAGTGACTCGTTTGAAATATTTTGGAAATTGAGTGACTCATTAGTTTTGCTAATAATCGGGTGACGTGTAATTAGTAAAAAAGAAAAATAACAAACCAAACAGAAAATCGAATCCTACAAATTAAATATAAAATAATAAAGTTGATTTTAACCTAACAATTTTCTCTCTTCAATGTTTTGAAAAAAAAAGAGAATTTAAGATCGAAAAAGGAAAAGAAAAAGGAAGAAAGAAAAACTGTTAGCTCTTCAGATATGGGGGACGCGTTTTGCTCCGACTGCAAGAAGCACACGGAGGTGGTCTTTGACCACTCGGCGGGCGACACGGTGTGTTCTGAGTGCGGGTTGGTGTTAGAGTCTCACTCAATCGATGAGACATCGGAATGGAGAACCTTCGCCAACGAGTCGGGCGATAACGATCCTGTCCGTGTCGGTGGTCCCACCAACCCACTTTTGGCCGATGGCGGTTTATCCACCGTTATCGCTAAGCCTAATGGTACTTCTGGAGAGTTCCTCTCTTCTTCATTGGGTCGGTGGCAGAATCGTGGATCGAATTCGGATCGCGGGTTGATTCTCGCTTTTAAGACTATTGCTACCATGTCTGATAGGTATTTTATTTTATGTTGGTTTTTGGATTGATTTCTTGGAATCCGGTTTTGTTTGGCATTGTGTAGTATATTTGGATGGTTAGAAATTGTCGGAAACTAATGGGGAAAATGGATATTGGGGTTATGGTTATTATTGATCGTGGGGTGGGGGGAGGATTGTCAGAGTTTTGTTTGATTGAGTTGAATGAATTAGCTGAGTTTAAGATCTCCATTGTTTCTGGAGAGAAATGAATGGAAAGGCGGTTGTTTGAGGGATTTTAATTTGTTTGCATTGCAATTATTGTTAGCATGTCTATTTGTTTGTACTGGAGAAAATTGTTGAAAAAGTTTTGAGGGCCAATGCTAGGAAATTTGAATCGATTGGAAAGTGTTACTTTAGAATTTTATTTTTCTTAAGCAGAACAATTGTTATCTGATTATATAAATTAGATGAATATGATGTTCTGAACTCTGTTGAATCTAGCTCAATTCGATCAAAATATTAAAACTGCATTTCTAAGAAGGCATTGTTTTCTGATCAATCTGATTACCAAGAAACTCCATTGTTTCTTAGAAGTCACTCTTCTGTTTTCTTTAAGTGTAAAGTTTTGCATATTTATGGACTCTGTTCCCTTTCTCTATGAAAGTAAAGTTCCATGCTTGTAAGATGATAATTTACTATGAAATGTCACTTATTTGGATAAGTTTATGTTTCAGGTTGGGTCTTGTTGCAACGATTAAGGTATGGTAGCTATTTTTTTTTTTGTAAATATTATTCATATATGGTTTAACTTTTTGATCTTTAAATAGTTGTTGTATGTCAAGGTTTTAAGAAAAGGAAGATAATCTGCTAATAACGTACTGTACCGGAATTAATTCTTATTAGAAGATTTGAATTGGAAATTTAATTTTCCCCCACTCTTAAAATCTTTTCTTCTTTGAGTTTTGAAGGTCCCTTCATTTTTAAAAATTGTCTGCATCTTCAGTTATATTTTTTTCTTCATTTGGCAACAGAAGCCCTTTTATACATTTCAATAATCGTCTTCATATGATCACCATATAATTTTTTGCATGTTTATGCTTCTAAAAGAAAATAATTTGTAAGTATTTGTTTGAGTTAAATTGCGTGTTTTCTGATTCATAGAGGAGCATCTTGTTTTGTGCGTTACACTTAAAATGTTAGCTTGATGACCTTTTGATTCTTTATTATGCTTTCTTTTATCAGTTTTTATATGCATGTGATTTATGGTGCTTTTGGCATTGACTGAAGGATCGAGCCAATGAGATATTTAAGAAGGTGGAAGACCAGAAATCTAGTAGAGGAAGAAACCAGGATGCGTTGTTGGCTGCTTGCCTATACATTGCTTGCCGACAAGAGGACAAGCCACGCACTGTCAAGGGTACAGCCTAAAATTCTTTTAACATATGGATGCTTCATGATTTATCTTTCCTAATGTGTGTGAGCTTCCCTGAACCTGTGAATTTCAAATAGAAATTTGCTCTGTTGCCAATGGAGCTACAAAGAAAGAAATTGGCCGAGCAAAAGAATACATAGTGAAAACATTGGGATTGGAGACTGGTCAGTCTGTGGAGATGGGAACCATACATGCTGGTGACTTCATGGTGAGTTCCCTATTTTCATTAAAGAGGGAAAAAAGATCTGTAAAGGTGCTTTCAGTTAACAACTTTGTTGTTGCTGCAGTTCCGTTTTTGAACATTGTATTGTTCATTTATATACCCATTATGGTTGTCCCTAACATTAATTTTTTTAACTATCAGAGGCGTTTTTGTTCCAATCTTGGTATGAATAATCAAGCTGTTAAAGCTGCTCAAGAAGCAGTTCAGAAGTCGGAGGAGTTTGATATAAGGTAATTATTATTCTAGTTTCATCATGAATCTCTGAAAGTAAATTGAAATTTCTTTATATGCCTTTTACCCTTCAAGCAAATTTTAGTTCAGTGTCCTATTTGGCTTGGATTATTATCCATGGACCTCTCCAGTTCATAGAATTTGTAAATTAGGAAGTGGGAGATGTAAGAATTAATACATAAATTAGTAACTTTCTATTTGATTGATTATCATATAAAGCGGAAGATATTTTAGCCATTTTCATCAAGCTCAAACTTCCTTCTTGCATGCGTGTGCTCCAGAAGCACACACTAGAATAAGAGGTAAAAAATTATTGGTAGCATATTCGATCAACTAACATGACTAAGAAAGAATAATAATGTGTGAATAAAATATTGGCATAAAGAGAAAGATGCTGATCATGAGCTAAATGAGAATTGTGGTTGACATCTTGCAGTAATTGCAATTAGTTTCTAAAGACAATTATAATTGAGGTGGATTATGAGGTACTGCCGAACCTTTTATAGTCCTAGCAATTTTGGATATAACATGATAACACTATAAGAGTATGACATGAGATTGAGAATAACTAAAACAGGACAAAAAAGAATAGCATGCCATGAATGTGTCAAGATATATATAACATGTATTATTATTATTATTATTATTATTATTATTATATAACATATACTATTAACATATTGAAAGTTACATACATATATGTAATACCTTAAACAAGATTATTACAAGTGAAAATATCCGAACATGATACAATATGTGGATTTTGAACTGAAGTCTTCCTTTGGGGACAGGGATGTTACTAAGGATCTTGGTGGTAGTAATTTTTTAAAAGTCATGCTCCAAGTTCATTACAGTTTTGTATTCCATTTCCATGTTCGTGCTGAATAGTTAGCTCCCCAACCAAATTGTTAATTTAAGTTGGTCATTTAGCTTTCGCATGTATTAGACAGTTTGATGATTCTGAAAGAAGATTAATTTGATTAGCCTTCCTGATATTATTCCATTGACTTATCACATCAACCATGTTGCTTTGCTGCTGTTTGTCTATTGCAAAGTGTGTTTCAGCATAATAGTAACATGTTGCTTGTTTGCTCTAAAAATAAACTTTCTTTATCACGTCATAAAGCACATTCTTAGAATGATCGAATGCTAAGCTTTCTTTTTTGCTTGTAAGCTATGGAGATAAAAATAATTCCAAAAAAGGAAAGAGGTGGCCAGTCTTTCTGAACACCTGCAAACGTGATATAAGTGGTCTATCTTTCTTGAATACACCCTTCCCCTGCCTTGCCTCTTTCCTTTTCTTGTTTTTTCCCCATATTTGGTTTTTGAACTAGGTTTTAGATGGAAGGAAGATGAAGTTACTAACTTTTACTCAAGGATTTCTGCGTTTGAGCTCTTGCGGATTTTCATATAAAATCTATTAATTGAGAATCGGGATTGGTGTATCGAGATTTCTATCATCTTTCACGTATCAATGTATATGTCTTTAATGGTTTTGTTCACTTATTGTTTATAACTTTGTCTAGGTATTAGCTAACAAATTATGGGGCTTTTGCAGGCGAAGCCCTATATCAATTGCAGCAGCAGTCATTTATATTATAACACAGCTTTCAGATGACAAGAAGCCTCTCAGAGGTTTGGTGTTTACCATCTTTCTTGTTAAGTAAAGATAAAGATGTTTTGGAAACTACTTTTGTGTGCCTTGATAAATGCAGTTTAGGTTCTAATATTGAATTATGCGATATGGGTGCATATTTTTCCTTTAAAAATTATAAAAAAAGTGTGTTCAAATTCTTTTAGTTGCTACCATGATTTGGAAAATGCACACTTTTGATAGAAAATAATGTGGGGTGCAGATATTTCACTTGCCACGGGAGTTGCTGAAGGGACTATACGAAATTCGTACAAGGATCTTTATCCCCATTTGACAAAGATAATACCGAACTGGTATGCCAAGGAAGAAGATCTCAAGAACCTATGCAGTCCTTGAATTTGCATAATGGACGGCAACGAAATACGAGAACTTGCAAAGAAAAAAAATCCAGTTTGAAATCCTCAAACTGGCTGAGTTCTCGTTGGAACGCTGTGAAAATGTCTTTTCCCCCCCCTCTTTTAATAGTCTTTACAAGTAGAGACAGAAGAGGAAATATGGAAAAGGAGGTTTACGGTATTAAGTGACAAAATTTAGTTAATGTTTGAAATTTTTTGAGGAAATATGGATATAATAGAAGTGTATGTTATTGACTGGAACTTGTCCACACAGTTCAATACTGTGTCTCCATATTTCAAGTTTGGATATTTCTTCTTCCAGTTGTAATTGAGTTTAAATTATTTTAGGTGATCCTGGTTTATCAAAATTTCAAACTCTTTTTTTTTTAATTTTTCTTTCATGAAATACGGATTTTTTTATCAAAAAAACGGGAATGATGTGTTTTGGGTTTAAACTGTCATATGTAAAGTCCATATAAAATTTTGAAACAATTTTTAAGTTTGAGGGATTTTAAAAAATAAACGGTGTCGTAATTAATCTTTTTTATAAGGCATTTAGGTCTAATTGGTTTATCCAAAAAATTGTTTTTTTTTTCAAAAAAGGGGTTATTTTACTATAAAAACAATTTATTAAAACTTTTTTTACTATAAAACATTGTAATATTGGGCCCTCAAGCTTGATGCGTTTTTACAAAAAAATAATTTTTAATAGTTACCACCAATTTTTTTAATTTAGGTGAGATTGGATCATTTGAAAATTCGGTTATTTTAATAAAAATTTGTTTTTAGTTGATTTATTAAAATAATAAATTTTGGGTCTACAAAACCAGAAAATAGGTTCGAGAGTCAGTTAAAGGATAAACACCCCACAACGCCCAAAATTGATACCTAATCTAGTACGTAGTTTTTTAATGATGGAAATTACGAATTCGAATTTAATTTGAAAATTATGATTCCTAAATGCATGAATTTTATTTTTCAAAATATATTTAAAAGAATATTTCTTTATATGAGACTAACGGGAAATTTACCTCTTTAAGTCCGAGACATAATTTTCACGAGATTCTCGAATAAAGAAATATTATTTCAAATATTGTGATTTTGATCAAAAGATATTTTTATTTAGGATTATAAAAAACAAGGGTAAAGTACACAAATGGTCAGCAAACTATCCTAAAAATACAAAATGGTCATCAAACTTTCAAAAGTTATATAATGGGCATTAAACTTTAGTTTTTATGACAAAATGGTCACTGAGCCGTTAACTGTCATTAAGTGAATGAAGTGATAGTTATGAAAATTTGAATAATAATACATTTAATCTTCTATATTTACACATTGGATCAATTTAGTCCTAATTTAACCCTCATTATTGATGTCTAAATTGATTAAATGTATAAATATTGAGGATTAAATGTGTTGTTATACAAATTTTCATAATTGTCATGTCACCTAGTTAACGACAATTAATGGCTCAGTGACCATTTTGTAACAAAAACTATAATTTAATGCCCATTATGTAACTTTTGAAAGTTTGGTGACCATTTTGTATTTTTGGGGATAGTTTAGTGACCATTTGTGTACTTTATCCAGAAACAATCACACCTCTTTAAGTTCGAGACATGATTTTATCGAGAATCCCGAATAAAATATTTTAATTAAAATAATAATTTTCTATTTAGGATTAGCGAGAAAACTGCGCTTCTTTAAGCTCGAGACATGATTTTATCGGGAATCCAGATAAAAAAATGTACTTTATTTTTATAGAAATATTATATCATATATATGCATATACGTAGTAATAGGAAACATAAATAGAGTAAGAAAAATATGTAAACTAATACATATTAAGAAATAAAAAAATTCTTTGTATATATATAATATGACATAAATTACACAGTAAAATAAGGTACACAATATATGTATATATGTACATAAAATTAAATATGGAATTATATAAAGTAAACAATATAAATAAAGTATAAAATTAAGAAAAATAAATGCATAAAGTATAAAAGTAAATGAAATGTTATTACTCTCTCTATATTAATTATCCAAAATTATACTATATGTATATTTAATTCACACACACTCTCGCGCGCGTATATATATATATAAACTACTTTAATTTATATGTGTGCACTATATATATATATATATGGAAAGTTTACATAAATTAAATATTATAATAAAAAGGAAAAAAGAAAAATATCTAGAGAGAGACATATAACATATAATAATAATAATAATAATAATAATAAAATCTAAATCAATTGAAAAAAATTGGAAAGAAACAAAATTTAAGTGCCACAATTAAGTAAATTAAACTAAAAAGGAACAAAATTTAAAACATACTAAAAGAAGAAGAACCAAATAAGGAAATAACCCATTTCATTAAAATTTACGCGGATTGTTTACGGGTCATGGGTCAAACCGCGAATCACCCACGGCTAAATCGGCGTCGTTTTACATTGGGTATAAATTCCATGTTTTAAGCCAAAAATTCATTTGACATGAATTTTCTGAACCCTCTAAAAATCTCTCTATATTTTCTATTTTTTTCTCTAAGAAGCTCTCTAGATCCATTTTTTTATTTGAAAGGCTCTCTATTTCGAATATGCAAAATCTTGTCTCCCAATCCCTTCCTTTTTTTTGATGTGTTGCAAATAATGATCGATTTATAAGGGAGAGGAGTGGTTCTCACAGCTGCCACGTCGAGGGGTGACAAGGACAGTGATGGGCAGTGGCAGTAGGGATAAGGATGATAGGTTTGAGCTATGTGGTAGAGGGGATGATGGGCGGTGGTGGTGTCAAATTATAGGAAGTGGGTAGCTTTAGGGTTTGGATTATTTTTAAGGTTTTTGGATTAGGTTTTGGGGTTTAATTAAGGTTAGATTAGGGGTTTGGCTGACGGTGGCGGCGGTGACTTAAGTTGGAGGCAGCGACAGCTTGTGGAAACGAATGCATTTTAGGGTTAGGGTTAGGTTTAGTTTAGGTTATGGGCTAGGGGTTTGTGTTGGGCTTGGTGTATATTTGGGTCATTGGTTGTAAAATGTAATAGGTTAAAGGTAATAGTTCAGGGTAAAATGTAAAACGAGTTTGGATTTTGGGTATGGTAATTGGGCTTAAGAACCCAGCCAAAAATGGGTATCTACAGCTGCCCCTCTTTGCTCATTGTTGTGTAACAGTAATTGAGCAAAGACTAAAAGAGAATCGATTTTGTTCGATCCAGCTGAACTTCTTCCTTCTTGACACAACTTTTCTTTCTTCGTTTGTGTCTTCTTATCTTCTCTTCTTAAGGGATGTAGAACTTATTGATCGGTCTACTACTATGCTTCCTTGAGAGAGATAGATTTCGGTCGACCAATCTACTTTGCCCTTCTTTCAGGAAGATAAGACCTACAAAGCTGTTGAAGACTACCTGATACAACTCTTTTTTTTGGAATTTAGCTTATCCACTCTTCCATGTCTTTGGGGAAATAGAATTCATCAGTCAGTATGCTCCACTGCTTCTTCAAGGAGATAGAATTTGGATGATTGTTCCACCTCTCTTTCCTCATGGGAAGATATGATTTGCAAAAGTAAAGGAATGTCATGTCAGATTGAGTTTTAACTTATTTTATTCAAAACTGCAAAACTAAAAGGTTTAATTATATATTTGAGATTTGGTTTATCCACTCTACCAATCTTGAAGGAATAGAATCTGTAAATTGAGGTGATCTACTCTACCGCTGACGGGGAGGCACAATCAAGAAAAAGGGTTGATCCGCTACACCACTGACGGAGAGGCATGATCTGAAAAAGAATTTGATCTGCTACACCATGTTACGGGTGAGATAGGACCTGTAAAAGTTGGTTGATCCACTACAGCATGTCACGGGTGAGATAGCACCTACAAAAGTTGTCATTTTCTTTCTAACAATTGCATTTTTTTGTTAATTTCCCAAAGGTCTTCACATCACTCTCGAGGGCGATGGCCTGAAAGTCTTGGCATCACTCCCGAAGGTGATGGCACGAAGGACTTGACATCGTTCCTGAAGGACTTAACATCATTCTTGAAGGTTATGGCCCAAATGTCTTAAAATGGTGCCCTCTTATTGTAAGGTTTTGGCATTGGAAAAACTTCATCACTCCCAAAGGTGATGGCCCGAAGGACTTAAAATTTTGAAAATCACTTTCATTTTCTTCTTTGAAAAATGTTTCATCCCACTATCTTTAGGCGTGGACATTTGAAAACACTTCATCATTCCCAAATGTGATGAACCGAAAGACTTGACATCATTCCCGAAGGTGATGGCCGAAGGTCTTAAGTTCATTCCTTTTTCGAACTCTGCTTTCTTCTGCAGCTCTTTCTCTCAATCATAGAAATGGTATCATGAATCTTCTTTGGACACATGTTTCAATCAATTTAAATGTATCTATCTTTAATTCATATATTTCTATAATTACAAATGCATTTCTCTTGAATGCACAATGCTTTCATGGATGCAAAAATGTGGTCTCATCGATCATCATCTTTGGTTCTCAAACGAAGACTTCTAAATTCTTCCTTGGTCAATTTCTTGTTCTGGTATCGACCTTATCTCTTGTCAATTCTGACTTGTGAACTCTTTGATTGTTTAAAACATATATTGTTGCTTCAAGCTATCTTGTGCCACTCAAACTTGGGTTGAACTATTTTCTTATCTTTAACTTTCGTAGAAGGTCTTCCCTTGTGAAGTTTAACAACAAGGTGGCCACCTTCCCCAGGTCCTCGCATGAACACTTTTGTCTTCCCATGTATTGTGATGCCCATTTTAGTTTTGGGTTCAACTACCATCTTCTTTGATTTCAACAATAATGGATCATTCTCCTTGGTTCCATTTTGTCGATTGAACATTTTTCTGGATTATTGACAACTCTGATTCAAGAGTATTGCTTTCAATTTCTTTTTGTGCGAATAGTCTCTATCATTTCTGCACTCAGTCACTTATCAGAAAGTGTTTCCATCATCTCTGAGTGAAAGACCAATTTGAACATTTGTTGCATAAGCAATCTCTCAATGTTTTACAATGTCTTCTTTGATCACAAGATCATATGTTAGGGTAAGCATCTGCTTCTGAATTCATGCATTTAAATTTCTTTACAAAGTAATGCAAATAAATCTTTGGATAAAGTACACAAATGGTCACTAAATTATACCAAAAAATTACAAAATGGCCACCAAGCTTTCAAAAGTTATATAATCGGCATTAAACTTTAGTTTTTGTTACAAAATGGTCACTAAACCATTAACTGTCGTTCATTGAATGACGTCACAGTTTCAAAATTTTTAATAATAACACATTTAACCCTCCATCTTTACATATTTAATCATTTTAGTCTTAATTTAACCCCATTCTTGATGTCTAAATTGATTGAATGTGTAAATATTGAGGATTAAATGTGTTGTTAAATTTTTTTCGTAACTATCATGTCACCCAGTTAACAACAGTTAATGACTCGGTGACCATTTTGTAACAAAAACTAAAGTTTAATGCCCATTATGTAACTTTTGAAAGTTTAGTGACCATTTGTGTACTTTACCCAAATCTTTTGTTTCTTTAAAATGTCAGTCTGCTTGTTTTCCTTTCAATGCATGATGCTTGTATGAATACGAATGATTATTTATTCTTTCAAAAATAAGCTTTTTTACAAATTGACAAACATTTGTAACCAAAATTAGGTGCCTCAGATATTAAGGGCATGAGCACTTTTGAACCAATTTACCAATGGTGGTCCCAAGTGTACCTTGTGTCTAGAAGACCTCAAATGTTGTGTCGATATCTGAAGACGTGAAGTACCTTTCAGTTTATTAGGCTTCCGAGAAGATCATTTCCCATATGCCTAATTTTCTAACCAATTTTGGTGGCTCTCTTTGGCTCAAGAAATCTTTGAATAAAGGATAACTCCGTAAAGCGAAATGTAATATGAAGACAAACTCTCCCAACTCAGATAACCACGTATGGACTTCGAAGGCATATGAAGTAAATTAGGACTCACGATTATGAAAGAAAAGATAATGTGTCTTTTCTCATTCATTGCCTTATGATGGACATTGTCTTCTATATACGATCAAAAAATATATCATCTTCTAGTTGAACAAGCATTTTTTCTCTTTTGCTCTCCACCTGGAGATAATCTTTATACGTAGATATCATTGAAGAAGATTAGTATTCAGTTGGATAAATGTTTGGAAGTAACACATTATTTAAAAATCCTAGACATCAATGCTTAAGAGGAAACATTCACTCAAAATTTGTGTTTGAGACCTTTCCATCACTCTTTATCACACTCAGGCATCCTCTCGCTAAACTACATCGATCGAAAGGTAGGTCACTTCCCTCTCATCTTCACAGCTTTTGATTTCCTCTAGACATAAGACTGTTCAGATCAACCGTCATATTAGAATCGATGTTGTTATAATGGAATTCAAAAAAATACATACATACATACATATATGTATGGGAGAACCAAAACTAACTTATAATAAAATTGATGGATTGGTGTAAAAATTATTATAAAGGTTTTAGAAAAATATTTGACACGTGAATGTGAAAGAAATCATTATTCATTGAAAACAAAACAAGCAGACACATGCCCTTACAAAAGATCCCATTGCCTTCAGGCTTAAGCAAAAGGTTGGTTCAATGTATTACTTGGAAAGAAATTTAAACTACATGGATGTCTTAGCAAATTGAGCACCCATGATAAGAAAGTTCAACAAAAATGAACTTAACCACTCCCAATAGTCATTCATCCTGGTTTTTTGATCCCCCTAGCACCAATGATAACTCGTCCTATCTCGAGTTTGTCTTCCATTGTTCAATTAACTCTCTTGGTAATATTCCATTATTAACAAGCTTTTTTTATCTCTTCTAATAGTGGCCTACACTTTTTTGTTGAATGTCTATGTGCCCTTATGTAAATGTCACAAGTACTACTCGGATCATAAGTGTGAGCAATCAGATTCGACATTACCTTTATTGGTCTATGAGTGAGATATCGTCCTTCTACAAGATGAGGAAAAAAATCTGAGATAGTTATTAGGAATATTTCAAGATTTGCACTTGTCCGAGGAGCTTTTCTTGATGAGAAAGGATTATTAGATAATCTTTTTTCTTTTGTGATCACAAGTGCATTGCAAATGCCATTCATCCACCTCTTCTTCTCTTGTTGTTTCTTGACCGATTTAAACTTTTGAAGAAGAAATCAAACTTATATTTTGGATTATATTCTCTATCAGTTCTCCTCTTATCATAAGATTGCAGAAATTACCTCTTGAACCTGCGAGCATCAGATCATAGAAAGGAACTAGAAGGGTACTATAGAACATATGAGACATTTCACTTTCCATCATGGGAGGTTGAACTTGAGTTGTCACTCATTCCCATCTCAATGCATACTCCTTGAAGCTTTCATTTACCCTCATCTTCATATTCTGAAGAAGTTGACGGTCTGGAGCCAAATCTAAAGCATACTTATATTGCTCTAAAAATGCAGTATCAAAGGATAGCTGGTACCATATTTCTTGAATTTGGGGGCTCTAAACTCATGTGGAATAACCAAGTCAGGGATCAAACAGGGTTCTCTACCCTATAATTTATGTAAGATCTTAGTATCTTGTATTGTATTAATATTTTCTTCAATGTTCTTCAATTTATCTTCAAACAGCTCAGAAATCTCTATTCTCAATATTTTTGTCTAGTCATCCAATCTAGAGATGAAAGTTTTAGCATAAGTCATCATTGGGTTCGATTTGGATGACCCAAAGTAATTTGTTGGAAATAATGTATTAGCTTGGCAGGGTGCTATCGATGGACACTTCTCGTATACGGTAGTACCCTTCACTTTATCAATACATTTTACAGTCGATGATTGAGTTGCTTGGTTTATCGTTTCTTGTAAGGACTTTACTATTTGTTCATTTGTATCTTGCTTTATCTTGGATAATTGTGCTTGCAACTATTCTTGTAGCCTAATAAGTGTTGAAAAGTACTATTTTTCTTACCCTTTATACTTGTATTATTGGTAGACTTGAGCCCATTTCTATTTGCTTTGTTAGTCATTATGCATATTTCATAGTTTCTTAGCCCAATGGGCTTGGCAATGCAATTTATTACTTTTTGTAGGAAAAATGCTGCTATTTTGCTCTTTTGTGGTGCAGGGAGATTTGCCGAGCTAATTGCCCAAGCATGCCATGGCAATTGAGGATCAAAGTGTTTAGGTGCAAATTCAAATTTGAATTCCCAACCGCCCAGCTTAATTTCAAATGCAGAGGATATTTCTCCCATTTAAAATTTAAATTTAGCAAGATTATCTCCTATATTTTAAAATTAAAATTGAAGCCCATCCTCTATCAAAATCTCACGCAACAAACTCTCTTCCTCCTCTATTTAAAGAAGTCAAAGCCATCAAAAGAAAGAGGGGATTTGTAACTCCCCGATTTTGGGCTTGGATGGTTTAAAGGTTGGTTCGAAGGTTCGGTGGACCGATATTAGAGGTTCGAGTTAGTTTCGAGATTAAATTGGATTAAATATTTTTAAAGGTGATTAAAATCTGGAAAAATGTTGTAAAATCATTATTTAATATAATAATGATTGTGGTAAAATCAATTTTGGAAAATGAGATTTGGAAATTTGACATTTTGGACTAGTGACCAAAATGCAAACTTTGAAAAATGTTTTTAGTGATTGTTTTGGAAAGGATCAAAACTTTGAATCTTTAAGGAGCTAATTACCCTAGATATTTTTAACAGATTTCTCCCTTTAATTAACTGATTTTAAATGGGTTTTAAAAGGCTTTAAAAGTGGAGAGAATTAATAAAACATATTTTAGACTTTTAACAAAATTCACGTAACAAACTTTGCAACTTCTTTCTCTCAATTTCTCTCTAGCCAAACACCTTTCCAACTTCAATTTCTTCAGGTAAAAATCAAAGGTTTTGGTTTCTATTTGATTTCCTAATGCTTCTTCATCAAATGCTTATTGTTATTCTCTTGATTTTCATGTTTTACTAAGCAATTAAGGGGAGAAATCAACATTGGAGGTAAGGATTCATTCTTCTCCTCTAATGAAATGTTTTTTACTGAAATTCCCAAGTTCTTGATCCTTTGCAATTGTTTTCTAATGTGTTTTGATAGTTTAATTAAGGAAAATTGGTTTAATTGTGTTTTGATTGATGAAATTGGTATATTTTCGAGGTGGATCTGTTTTGCTGGGTTTTAGATCATAATAGATCATGATTTTGATGTTATTGGATGTTAAAAGTTTCGATTTAACATTGTAATCCCAGAACTAGTTGAATCTCCATATTTAAGGTTGTTAGTTAAGGGTTTTTGTGATGATTTTGGTGTTTAATCATTGCTGGAAGTAAAAGGATGTTGGGAAAGGGTTTTTAGATGTTAATTGATGAAGTTTGATGGTTTGAATCGTTACATTATGGCTGGGTTATGTTTTGGAAGGGTTTGATAATGTTTTCGATATGTTTAAGAGGGTTGTTGAGTGGGCAACTTGAGAGTTGCGGGAGATTGCTGTTAGGCAATGGTTTGAATGCATATTAATGCATTTGACCTCTGGTTTTATGTTGTTAAAATAGGGGATAATCAAGGCGATGAAGTTTGGCGTTGATTGTTGCTTGTTGGGAGCTCGATTTGCATTGGCGAGCAAGGCGAAGTGTATCGGTGAGTGGAAACTGGTTTTAACACCCTTAGAAGGTTTGATAAAGTTTGTTGGAGTTTGGGGTAAGCATGAAACACTTACCTAAGATTGGAAGTAAGTTTCCCTTATTTCGCTCTTGAATATCGGTTTAGATATGAGCATGCTGAGTTCATGTTTTGGTGTTAAACATGGTTTAATTTACTACTGTAAATGCATGGTTATGAACACATATGCAATGGATTTTATGTATATAAATGCTAGTGAGCATTGGTTTTCATTCTGGTTGGGAATGGGGTATTGCTTTGGGCAATTGGGATTGCATATGTGGTGATTTTGGTTTGATGAATTGAAAACAGTAGGGAAGTGGTTTTAGAAATGGTATATCGGCTATGTGACAGGGTAAGAAACAATCAGATATAGTTGGCATGCCATAGGATTAAAGTGCACTATAAAATATGAACAAAATCGATTGTGGCCATGGGTCCTTGAGGTATAGCGGTTTAACAAGGCCACTCGGACTGTTGGGAACCTCATTACGCATGCGGTTTAACTAGGCAACCCAATTTGATGGTGATCTTGCGGTTTAACTAGGCAAGGTCGGTATACTTGCGGATTAACCAAGGAAAGGTGGTAAATCTCGCGGTTTAACTAGGCGAGGGTGTCAAATCTTGCGGTTTAACTAGGCAAGGTTTGGGAATATCATGCAGTTTAACTAGGCGTGGTATGGGAGATCTGTGTATCCGATATGTTGGATATAGGGTAGTCTATCCGGGTCACTACTAACGTCAATATATGTGAAAGTTCATGTGTTGAACCTATTATGTAATGCTTTGGGATTTAAGCATGTTTTATTTAATAATGCTTTAGGATTTTAGCAGAGTTTATGATTTAATGCTTTGGGATCTAAGCATGGAATAAGTATATGATGTTGCATAAGGGTGTTTATGCATGTCTCAGTTGGAGACAAGGAAAGTGTTTTGGTTGTAAGCATGTTTTTGAAACAAGTGTTTTGGTTTCAAATGTTTTTAAATGTATCATTATTTTATGAGCATCCTCACTAACCATGTGTGCTTACGCTCTCTTTTTCTTAATGATGCAGAGCATTAAGGTTTGGGGCTGCAAGGGCAAGGCTAAAGTGATCCTAAGACAAAGACTACTTGTATGAACTCGGTTTATGATTCCAGTTAATAAGGCAATGTGTTTGCCATATTTTGGGGATTTGTAATTCTGTTTTCCCGTAGTTTTTAAGCACGAGAAGTGCTGGATTTCTTGTTGGTTTGATGTTAGACTTGTGTCAATAATTGCCTATCTTGATGTCAGATGTGTGCTTAGGAATGCATCTAGTTATTTTGGTGTGGTTGCCATGTTTTGATGATTCAAGCAAGTTTGGTATGGTATTATAAATGTGCAAGCATGTTGAGTAAGCCTTAAATGCACCAAATGAAAGTTTTGGGATGTTTGGTAGAATGATATTAGGAAGCATGCCTATAGATCAACAAGATTGTATGAATGCCATGTTTGGTTGATGTTTCTGTGATGCTTGGGTAGATAATGTATCTTAGTAGTGTTGAATAAGGGTTGGAAGCATGTTTAAGTGGTTTGGTTTCCGTTAAAGTGTGTTTAGACAACAATTTGGGACATTACAGGTCCAGACGTATTGAAACAAGTGTCCCTGTACCAGTACGGCTAGGCCATTTCAGGTATAGCATTTCGATACGCGGGAGGGTGTTTCGATACGGACAATCCTTTCCAGGTATAGCGTTTCGGTAATCAAGCTAGTGTTTTGATACGGTCTTAAGCATTTTGGCCATGCATTTTGATACGCGAGCAAGCGTTTCGGTACGAGTTTTAGCTACTGGAATCTGAGTTTTTGAAATCATAAGGGCGTACTGAAACACCTGTACGCGTACCGGTATGGCTACCGTTAAATTGGTTATTTTGGAATCTTGAAGGTTTATGTTTCTTTCATTTTGGTCCTTGAGTTATGTGAATGCAATTGTAAGAGCTTGAATGATCGTAATAACCTGGAATTTGTCATATGAGCATGTAAATGGACTAATTAAAGATTGGTAACCTTAATTGCAGTTTTGGTCCCTAAAATTATCAGTTTTGCAATTTACTCCCTGAAACGTATGTTATGCAATTAGAAGCCTTTCCGTGATCCGTTTTCTCTAAAAATTCAACCGCTGCAAGTATGCACATATAGGATTAATAACATGCATCTAGTTAAGATAAAAATAAAAAGACCAGTTTTTCGTAATTGTTCTCCAGTTTGCTTCGACAAACCTAATGTAGTTCTCTCAGTTCGGTTGGGCGTCTAGGTTGTGTCGAGGGGGTTACATGATAACCGGATCGTGAGAGAGATATATCGACTTGGGGGAAAGCTGTTCATGTAGAGTGATTGGATTGAGGAGTTCATCTTCTCTTTTCTTTCCTATCTTGTAATCGTGCATCATCCACCATGTTTGGGGAATTTTTCTTTGTATTTTCTTTCCACCCAACCATGAACTAAACTTAGATGGCTTGGGTTATTAGGTTTTGAGAGTTTTGTTATGGATGATATTACTTTGGTTTGAGTTAAATGCAATGGTGTTGGTTCAATTCTTGTTCTTTACAAATCAAGTAGTTTAGAGATAGATACATGATGAGGGAATCTTTTATTAAAACTAAAATCCCTAAACGGTGACCGCATAGGGAGAGAGAGATCAATGAGGATTCATAGGAAGAAATTACTCTAGTGTAGTGACAGCCATTGGAGGTTCCTTGATTGAGTTGATTTCCAAAAATCATGAGAGTTGATGGAAATCAATGGACTGAATTGAATATAGGTTTCCTAACATTGCGAGAGCTGAAGGGAACTAATTCCCTCTTGAACTATTTTTCGGAAAGTAACAAAGTGAATGAAGCTTGGAGTTAGGAGGGAATTCATGACAAGAGTTCATAGACCGACGGTGTCCACCCTTGGTAACATGTGACAGACGGTTCACCAAGGTTTGCACAAACGTCAGCTCTTTAAGTTAGAAATAACGTGAAGGCATTGAAGAACACTCTGCCGAGCATCGAAGAACAATTGACTTGTCACGGCATCACACTTACCGCAACAATTAACTTGCCACGGCTATCACTTGCCACTAAAAGTCCTCTTCCAACTAAACCACTTGCCACGAAATTTCACTGGTCATGAAAAGTCCTACTTATGGCAAACTACTTGCCTCAGCAGTTAACTTGCCACAACAATCTACTCGCCTCAGTATTTCACTTGCCTCCGACATTCAACTTGCCAAAGTAACTTATCCGGCATACTCTCAATCCTAATAAGCTAGCCTACTCTCTCATTGATTACTTTATCTCTTTTACAATCTTTATTTACTTTATTTTATTGTTTATTTCTTTACCACCATCTATCACCACATATATTTTCTTATTTCAGTGCAAGGAATTAAGAACCCAAGTCCTTCAGACCAGTCCATGTAGAGATGATACTCAATATTCACCACTTTATTACTTGCGACGTGTTCACTTGCACCAATTGTGACGCACTAAAAACTCGCAACAAGTTTTTGCCCCTTCCCGAGGTTGCTCAATCACTTTCATCTCATCATCCATGTTGGTAGCAACCTTGTTGGATTTCCAACCAAATCTTAGATTATTGTCAGCAAACCTGTAAATGATTCAGGTTCAGTTTATAGGGGTGAGCAAAACTTGACTCGACTCGAAAAAATTGATTTTTTTTCAATTTCGAGTTATTCGAGTCAAATTGAATAACACAAAAAAATTTGAGTTCGAGCCGAGTTCAAATTTTGAAATTTTGAAAAATCGAAAAATTAAAAAACCAAAAATACCCCTTTAATGATACTGTTCGTTTTAAACTTAAAGAATAAATATATAATATATCCCATAAATATTTTCCAATTCTCTTCCTTGTTTGTTCCTTCTTCTCCAGACTTCAGTAGCTATCGTTTTCCCTTCCTCCAAAACCCCAATTCCCAATATACATAAACCTAAAATTTCAAGTAACGTTTCTGGTTTCTACTGCATCAAAGTTTCAGTTCCAAGCTCGAGCCTCACACGACACACTAATTCGTTGAAGAATCTTTAAAGTTCAAGTTATATTGTTTATGTTGGCTTGAAATTATTGTATATAATTTTCTGCTAGATAATATATGTTCTGCTAGACCGAATGCTCAATTTTTTTGAATCGCAGCAGCACAAAAGTTACATTGGAATTACATCCAAGTTTGTAAGAGGATAATTATCGAAAGAATAATAAATAAATCAATGCTGTAATTCCACCCTGTAACGTATATGTGTGTGCTTATATAACTAATCTGATTTGCCACTATACATCTTCTCTGTGCTTTTTTACCTTTAAGTTTTTGGTTTGTTATTTCTAACAAAACTGAAACTGGAACCGCATAAATACAACCGACATCAAAACAAATGAGACACCTCAAAACCATAATTTGTCTAAGCCCTGTAGGCGTTAGCTGTGCATTTAGTTAATAATGCATATGATATTTTATTGTATATTGCATTGACATCATGCAAGATAACAACATAGATAATTATTGTTGCATTGCTAGATAGATGATTTAATTGCTAGATATATTTGGATGGCTTATGCCTACCTTCTTATCTTTTTCACTATTACCCCATGAACCAGAATTAATTTTAGTTGAATTCGACCAACTCATTCATTTTGATTAATTCAATTAAAATTCTAGTTGAATTATTTTTTTCAGACTTGCTCTAGTATTGCTTCTTGAATTCCAGCTTGAGTAGGATGTCTTCATATAATAGTGTTATATTTTGATTTTATAGATGATTGAATCACAAGGACAAGGGACTCAAAGCTCGTAAAGTTCTTCTCCCTCTAAAGGTAGTGACCCAACATCAACGGGTAAAAAAGGTGTCCGAAAGAGACAACAACCAAGAGCAGCTTATTGGAGCCATTTCAGTAAATATGTAACCGAAGATGGGGAGAATAGGGCAAGATGAAATCATTGTGACACAACTTACGCCACGGAAAATCAGGGTTCCACAACTAGTTTGAACAACCATTTGAAGATGTGCTTACAAAAACCTAAAGGTTATACTTCGGATCTCAAGCAATCAGAATTAGCATTTGCTAAGATTGGGAGTGACTCTGAAAGTGAAATGATAAATTTTCAACTTAGAAGTTTGATGGAGATGCTCTTAGAAAGGCATTGATTCATATGATAGTCGTTGATGAGATACCTTTTCGAATTGTAAGGAGAGGGTTTTAAGTTATTTCTTTCTATTGCATGCCCAAGGTTTCATCCCCCATATCATTTTATAGTTAGAAGGGATTGTCTTGGTTTATTCAATTCCACGAAGAGGTTATTGAAGAATTCTTTTGATAAAGGGACGGGTAGAACGTTTTTGACAATTGACACTTGGACTTCACTTCAAAGGGTATTTTACAAGGTTCAAATAGCACATTGGATAGATGATGACTGGATGTTGCAAAAGAGAATCATAAACTTTTGTACAATATCTGCTCACAGATGTGAAAGCATAGGTCAAGCCCTTGAAAATTGCATTCGGGATTGAGAGATCGAAAGGGTCTTCACTGTTACAGTTGACAATGCATCCTTTAATGGTGTTGGTACTGTGTATTTGAGAAAAAAATTAAATCATCGAAATACTTGTGTTGCAAATGGGAAATATATGCAAATGAGATGTGTTGCACACGTTATTAATCTCATCATACAAGAAGGTGTTCAACATGCTTCTGTGTCTGTTGATCGAGTTAAAGTTTTTGTGAGGTACATAAGAGCATCACCATTAAGGATGAAAAAAATTCTATGATCGGGCAAAAGAAGAAATGATTGCTACTAAAGCTCGTTTGCAGTTAGATGTGCCTACTAGGTGGAACTCAACATATATGATACTGAATGTGGCTGCAGAATATGAGCATGCATTTGATTCATAAGCTCGTGATGACAATAGCTTTTTTCTTGACCTCACAGTTTGAGATGGAGTTCCTACATTTGATTCTTGGGAAAATGTTCAAAGAATTGCAAAAATTCTACAGCCCTTTTATGATCTTATATTGAAAGTGTCTCGATCATTGCATGTCACCTCTAATTTATTTTGGGAAACATTGATAGAGGTATACTGGTTACTTGATGAATGGATGAATTGTGATGATTTAGACATTGTCTCCATGGCTTCTAAAATAAGGGACAAGTACAATAAGTACTGGGGTGATGCCACAAATATGAACTTTCTAGTTTACTTGGCAATTATCTTAGATCCGAGATGTAAGATGGGTATTGTGAACTTTGGGGTACACTTGATTTTCCCTAATGTTGCTAGTGAGGTTATGAAGATGATTGAAAGAGATTTGCATTGCTTGTTTGATGAATACTCTTCTATTTTTGGGAAAGCTAAGGTCCAAGAAGCTCAATCAAGTATTCCGACGAAATTTTCCATGTCTACAGAATTGCATCAATCAAAGACAAGTTTGACCGTGCAACAATATCTTTTGAAGAAGCAACGAGTTAGTTTCAAAAATAAATCTGAGTTGGATAAATATTTGACTGAGGAGGAAGAAGAAAACAACTCAGCTTCATTTGATTTGTTATTGTGGTGGGAAGTGAATAGTCCACGATACCCTATACTTGCACAAATGGCTCGAGATGTTTTCTCTATTCGTATCGCGACAGTTGCCTCAAGAAGTGCATTTAGCACTGGTGGATGTGTTCTAGATGGTTTTCGAAGCTCATTAACTCTGACTATGGTTGAAGCTTTGATTTGCACTCACGATTGGCTTAAAAAATCTAAGGATTCCATCAACCTTGACGGGTATGTTGCGGAACTTCAAGGCATGGAATATAGTAATATTTTATTTTGATTAATAAAGTTGATTTTTTACACCATTTATGTTATAAAGCTATTTATAATTTAACTGTAACACCCTCGACCCGGATGTCACACTGGGCCTGAAGCCCAACCCAAAATCATAAAATTTCTTAACTTGGCTTAGCCCAAATAAGATATATTCCAAAAAAACATTTAAAGCCCACGATTCATAATAATATATAAACGATTAAAACGTTACAAAGGAGCTCCAAGTAAATAAAACATTTGATTTGATTAATACAAATTCAAAATAAGAATTACAGACTCATACATGGAAGGTTCTATGAATACACAGCCCACTAAATACACGTATCATACTTTGACAACGCCGCTTGCTGGAGTCCCATACAGAAAGTGCTCCTCGATCCCACAATCAACCTACACACGAAAACAACAATTCTGAACTCTGAGCTTACAAAGCTCAGTGGTACACATCTACTGTACTATACTTCATGCTAATCATAAACATATGCATGCAAGCTAGTACGAGCAATAAAAAGAGATAAATAAACATGTGGCGCTACCACTGGTCACCTAAACACATGCTAACATCATAATAATCATCACTCATAGCACAAAAGGCCCAACCAAGCCCGAGATCTCAACAGATGACCAAGGCAAAAACAACATCAACAACTACAACACAACTCTGGAGTGAGGCCGGGTCACAAAGTATTAGTGCATACACTCCGGGTGAGGCCGGGTCATGTAGCATCAAATCATACACCCTGGGTGAGGCTGGGTCACATAGCATCGAATCATACACTGTTTCTCAGAATCATCCCTCGAGCATCTACTCTCTGGGTGAGGCCGAGTTACATAGCATCGAAACATACACCCATACTCGGAACCTCTCCTCGAGTATCTTCGAATGAGGCCCGGGTTACATAGCATCAGTAACCTCCATTCGGTATCTCAACCATGGTGTTACAACACTCTTTCATTGGGTATCCGGATCCCGTCAATCAAGAAGATTCAATCCATCAAATGCCTACCCGGCTTACATGCAACACAATCCCAAGTATCCTCTATTGTTGCTAATCGTCAACATATTGTTTATTATACATTACCGAGTTGTTAATACATTATGGAAAATTGCATATTTAATCTCATTTATCAAGGTATAGTTCAATTATTAATATTTCGTATTACCTTTATCTTAGACCGGTATTTCAAACTATCCAGTTCAATGACATTGGTACTCGAATATGAGTATCGATACGGTACCCCTAGTTAACGGTACTTACACGCGTACTACTACCAATTAGTTCACTGAAAATTCTCGATTTCCATAAGTATCGGTACGATCCCACCCGTACCGATATGACCCTAATCGCTTACCGGTACCACTAAAGCTCGTACTAGTACCCAACTCACGGGTTCGTACAATTCCTTTAAATTACGGTATTATAACACTTATTAGGTCCCTTAAGCTTATGAAATGTATTAAAGTACATTGCTAACATATTTAATTAATTATTACCACTTACCGACTTTCTATCTATTTAATCGAATATTTATTAGCATTGTCTCTAACCAATATTCAATCGAACATATTAATTTATTCGGCTAACACGCAAGGCATCATCATAAATCAAACAGTCAACCAATCATACAATCAGATAATCATACGAATATTCAGAAAATCCTATACAGTCTTTAAAGCTCATAACAGACTCGAACATTCTCAAGCTCATCAAGCATCTCGATAATCATCAAGCCTCAAACTAACAGTATCAACACATGCTTATTACTCATCTCCTAACTTGCAACCACTAACATGCAAGGCAATTGCACTTATGATGCTCATGAAGCATTTCGGAGTTCAAGCTGCACTAACCTTATGCTGACATCGCTAAAATCCTCATCCTAGCTTCCCAAATATTCTACTTGATTTGATATTCGACCCCGATTAATCCTCGCATATCAACAATCATGAAACTACATTAATTAATGCATCCCATATTCAAAACACAAGGTCAAATGCGCAAAAACATCTTACCGAGTTTGAATTTGGAAAAACGGACTGAACCATTAGATCCGGAATGTCGAGAAACTCCCAGGTAGGGTCTCTCAAAAAAGTTCAACGGCCGGTAAATGGCGATCAACGACTGGCAGTAATCTGGTGACCCAGTGTGGCGCAGACGCACAATAGGAGCTGTGCACCCGCGGTGTGTGATCCGCTGCAACTAGAATCACGTGCACCCGGGGTGCTAATTCAGTGTGGCGCGGTGTATAGCAGCTGTGTGCACCCGCCTGATGCAGCCCACGCCCACTCTCGCCGGCGGCGCGTGGTGGGGCTTGGGCGGCCCTCTGATGGCCGGCCGATAGCGGCAAGCTCACTCCTAACTACTTTCCGGTCGGAGAGCACGCTGGTGGCATCGGTTCGCGGCATTGACAGCTAGATTTTGACGAACCACCTCCTCTAATCCTTTCTCTCCCTCACTTCGGTGAACGACAGCTCCAACGGTGAAGCGGCGGCCATCGGCCAACTCGTCTCGGCGAGCTGGATGCAATAGCGGTGAAAGCCACGACAGCTCACACGGCGGTAAAACAAGGCTCAAAGCTTCCCCCCAACTTCCCTCTTTTCCCTCTCTTTCCTCAAAATATCATATCTCTTTCTTTTTCTCTTTCCTCCATCAATCATCAGCCACTTTAATTCAAATTATTATCTTTTTCTCTTTTGCTTCTTCTTTTTACACTCTCTCCTTTTATTTAACCACCCAAAGCCCAAATCTAACTTCTTAATTGGGTCCTCAACCTAAGGCCCAATACCCGGTCCAAGACCCGATTCGCTAACCCAAAATCCGAGTCGTTACAACTATCCCCTCCTTAAAAAAATTTCGTCCTCGAAATTTGCATCCATAACCAGAAGAAAAAGCTGAAACCATTACAACTCTTCGACATACCCAAGAATTTCCCGCTGCGTTACTCTGATCTCTCACAATGCTTGTCAATTATAACACTTGTCTTCTAATGATGCAAACATAATTTGAACTGGTCATTCCTCTTAGAAGTAATCCATCTTCGCTTGGTACAACCCAACTTAACTGACCATTTTATTTAAGGAGATCCATCACTATTCGGTGCATTACCAAAGCCATTGAACAAACCCGACAGTGCTTTGGCCAAGCATTCACAAGAACTTGTCATCGAGAAACTTAACTTACACTGAAGGACCCAAAAGGTCATTACACAATAAAATCTTTCCACAACTCCACACGATCTGAAAGGACGAGGGTTTACACAATCGTTGTAACCAAAATGAAGCGGTTCATCACGTGACGACTCTCTGAAGGAGACTCTAACTCGGATGGCATCCCTTACCAAAATCATTGCTTTCCTGGTACAAGACTTCTGAAAATGAACGACATCTTGACACCCTTCAAACACTTATCTTGACTCGGCATGATAACTCCCATCGGCGATTAAAGCATTCCACATAAATCGATTTACGCATGGGGATTACACTCTAAACTATAACGCGTCTCAAAAACATGTCATCTATACCACCACTCGAATTTTGTCATCACAAGCAATCCCACCAAAGGATAAGGTTCCATCACAAATCCTAGATTTCGTGTCAAAAGGTAACATATACACATCATAGTGTCGTACAAGCCCAAATCCGCAAACAAACCATGCATACTTTCTATACGAATCTTACGCTTGCTAAAGATATCAAACGATACTAATCGATAACTATACCATTACTCAGAGAAATCTCATCAAAACTGTGCACTCATAATCCTTTGCAAGATCCACGATCATCTACTTAATTCCTACTGATGAGTACCACAACATCCTATCAACCCTGATGAACTCAATATTTAACTCTCAACTAGTATCAAGCCAACTACTTATCACTATCTCAAACATGCGACTCAATATTCTCTAAATCACCCACCACAAGATCTCAAGTCTATTGACAACCATCAGACCCAAATTCAATCATAACATTGTCTCCTCTTAACTAAAAATCAGATGCTCCTTTTCGAGGCTCCCAAAGTAAATCAATCCTTAACTCAAAACGTGCTATCGAACACACTGGTATCGGTACTGTATAGAGCTAGTGTCAACACTCTCTTACATGACCATTATCTAGGATAGCCCCACACGACAGCATGATACTCCAATCTTGTACTAACTCGGTACGATCCACTACTTATTTAGTTTACTTTACTTAGGTGGTGATCGGGTAGACTATCAACAATTCTTACATACTCTGTCCCATGTCATCATCAAACCTCACATTTCCTTAGAGATCAAGCACCCCAACCTTCACACTATTGGGGAGAACACAACCTCTTTCTTCTAGCACAAAAAATACAGCCATAATAGTATAACAAAACATATTCGAAGATATAAAAATCTCGTTCGAATCTAATCAAGTCCATGCCACTGCCACGACAAACGGCTTAATATAGCACGAGTTTATACTGATGTCATTCGGCTCGCTCCAAAAATACTGTAATACAATCAAAAGCATTTACGAAGTCTCAAACCCTTGCTTCCTTAAACGATTGCACTGTAATTAACCCTTTCCACACACACGGTCAATGAGATGATTATCCTTTCAACGCCAAACTTTTCATATTCCTTCACATCCATACTTGTCACGTAAAACATCTAACTTATATTCGAGAGACAACACAGTGGCCCCTATCTTATCATTGCTGAAAAACCTCAAACGTCTATGTAGGCATCCATCATCACCACGACACATCCTAAAGAGGGGAATCCTTATTTCAAAATTTATTTTGAAACTCTAAGCCTTTAACACTTTAACCACAACCATCTTATTCTCGAACCAAACTCAGAAAAGCACACAGATACATCGCAATTGGTTAAACGAGTCCTCCACCTTAGGAGACACGTAACGATTTTCTTCTATTACACAACCACTATCTACGATTAAAGCATCACTTCAACGAACCAACTTCTTACTAACGAGCAAGCCTACTTCTCTCTTGGGCGAAACACTCAGACAAAAGGAACCTCCTTCAAGTTGCACCTCCGCAACTAAACCTCTAACTTTCTCAACTGAGTCGGTGTCCTCTGACAAAGACGATGGGCACCAACGTCCAACTCAATTTGACCTTCAATATCCATCCACGCCCTCGACAAGGAGAAATTCCTGACGACGCCTCCAAAAGGCATAAACAAACATTCTGACAAATCTGAAGCCTCACCAGTGTCGAACTGCACACATTAGCGTCTCTTGAACAGTTAAACATGTCTCACAACCTCGTGTGTCACTCTTAAAATAACAACTAGGTAAATCATGGTAGAGGGGTAACGATCCAAACATTCTCATTACCAAAGGTTGGGTTTCCTTGAGGTCTCGAAGCCTCGAGCAAAACTCTCGACATTACTGCTTGCATCACGTTGATTAACTAAAACAATTCCACAGTGCCACAACTCCCGAGATGGTAGCTCTCTTTCAAACCTGTAGAATGTCTAACTTGGCCACACTTTAATGATCTAATGGATCCTAAATCCATTATCTCTGAGAAACGCCTTCGTAAAGGATGACGACACCTCCCAACTATCAACGAACTTTCTTTTAAGAAAATAAAAGAGTTCACCACCCAACGTGCATCCGCTGAACGATTCAAGAACAGATTATTCGTACTAGTGTCACAACCGTTATTCATGCATATAACGATGAAGATTCCTTGCCATAAACTCCCATAACGCATTTGAAGGCTCCAAAACTGTTACACTATGAGATAAGAACACCATTTAGGTAGCGGGAGGAGAACACATCCTCGACTCTGACATTATTTAACTAACTTACATCTCAACAATCTGGGGCAACCTTGACCTTCAGAATCACTTTTATAAGCGACTTAACACTTATCTCGGCCTTTGCGGCTACAAACGTAACCATCTTAACATCACAACATTGGTCGCACCATCAGAATTCTAGCCTTAAGAAGTATGAACTTAATTTAAGGGCTTGTATTCACTAGACACCTTACCAAAACACCTATACCACCCCAGGGTTTCTTAGAACCGGCTAAACCTAAGCTCTGATACCTCTAAATGTAACACCCTCGACCCGGATGTCATACTGGGCCCCAAGCCCAACCCAAAATCATAAAATTTCTTAACTTGGTTTAGCCCAAATAAGACATTTTCCAAAAAAAATTAAAGCCCACGATTCATAATAATATATAAACGATTAAAACGTTACAAATGAGCTCCAAGTAAATAAAACATTTGACTTGATTAATGCAAATTCAAAATAAGAATTACAGACTCATACACGAAAGGTTCTATGAATACACAGGCCACTAAATACACATATCATACTTTGACAACGTCGCTTGCTGGAGTCCCATACAGACAGTGCTCCTCAATCCCGCAATCAACCTATGCACAGAAACAAAAATTCTGAGCGTTGAGCTTACAAAGCTCAGTGGTACACATCTACTCTACTGTACTTCATGCTAATCATAAACATAAGCATGCAAGCTAGTACGAGCAATAAGAAGAGATAAAAAAATATGTGGCGTTACCACTGGTCACCTAAGCACATGCTAACATCATAACAAGCATCACTCATGGCACACAAGGCCCAACCAAGCCCGAGATCTCATCAGATCACCAAGGAAAAAAGAACATCAATAACTATAACACAACTCTAGAGTGAGGCCGGGTCACAAAGCATCGATGCATACACTCCGGGTGAGGCCGGGTCACGTAGCATCAGATCATACACCCTGGGTGAGGCCGGGTCACATAGCATCGAATCATACACCCTTACTCGGAATCATCCCTCGAGCATCTACTCTCTGGGTGAGGCCGGGTCACATAGCATCGGAACATACATCCATACCTAGAATCCTTCCTTGAGTATCTTCGAATGAGGCCTGGGTCACATAGATCGGTAACCTCCACTCAGTATCTCAACCATGGTGTTGCAACACTCTTTCATTGGGTATCCAGATCCCGTCAATCAAGAAGATTCAATCCATCGAATGACTACTCGGCTTACAAACAACGCAATCCCAAGGATCGCCTATTGTTGCTAATCGTCAACGTATTATTTATTATACATTACTGAGTTGTTAATACACTATGGAGAAGTGCATATTTAATCTCATTTATCAAGGTATAGTTCTTTGTATTACCTTTATCTTAGACCAATATTTTAGACTATCCAGTTCAACAACATCGGTACTCGAATATGAGTATCGATACTGTACCCCTAGTTATCGGTACTCATACGCGTACTGCTACCAATTAGTTCACTGAAAATTCTCAATTTCCTTAAGTACTGATACGGACCCACCCGTACCGATACCACCCTAATCGCTTACCGATACCACCGAAGCTCGTACCAGTACCCAACTCACAGCTTCGTACAATTCCTTTAAATTACGGTATTATAACACTTATTAGGCTCTAAAGCTTATGAAAGGCATTAAAGTACGTTGCTAGCATATTTAATTAATTATTACCATTTACCAACTTTTTATGCTTTTAATCGAATATTTATCAGTATTGTCTCTAACCAATATTCAATCAAACATATTAATTTATTTGGCTAACACGCAAGGCATCATCATAAATAAAGCAGCCATCCAATCATACAATCAGATAATCATACGGATATTCAGACAATCCTATATTGTCTCTAAAGCTCATAACAGACTCGAACGTTCTCAAGCTCATCAAGTGTCTCGATAATCATTAAGCCTTAAACTAACAGTATCAGCACATTCTTATTAATCATCTCCTAACTTGAAACCACTAACACGTAAGACAATTACACTTATGATGCTCATGAAGCATTTCAGAGTTTGAGTTGTACTAACCTTATGCTGACATCGTTAAAATCCTCATCCTAGATTCCCAAATATTCAACTTGATTCGATATTCGACCCCGATTAATCCTCGCATATCAAAAATCATGAAACTACATTAATTCATACATCCCCTATTCAAAACACAATGTTAAATGCGCAAAAACAACTTACTGAGTTCGAATTTGGCAAAACGGACTGTGCCATTGGATCCAAAACGTCAAGAAACCCCAGGTAGGGTCTCTCGAAAAAAGTCAACGGTCGATCAATGGCCTGGTCAATGGCGGTCAATTGCTGGCAGTGGTCTGGCAATCCAGTGCGACACATGCGCATGGTAGGCGCTGTGCACCCGCGGGGTGTGATCCGTTGCAGCTAGAATTACGTGCATCTGGGGTGCTGATTCAGTGCGGTGCAGTGTAAAGTAGTTGTGTGCACCTGCCTACTACAGCTCATGCCCACTCTCGCCGGCGGCGCGTAGGAAGCCCTCCGGTGGCCAGCTGGCAGCAGCGAGCTCCCTCATGACTATTTTTCATCCGGTGAGCAAGCTGGTGGCTTTGGTTCACGGCGGCCATCAACCGACTCGTCTCGGCGAGCTGGATGCAATGGTGGCGGCGATGAGAGCCACGACAGCTCCCACGGCGGCGAAACAAGGCTTAAAGCCTCTCCAACTTCCCTATTTTCCCTCTTTTTTCTCTCTCATCTCAAAATATCATCTCTCTTTCTTTTTCTTTTTCCTTCATCAATCATCAGCCACATTAATTCAAATTATTATCTTTTTCTCTTCTTTTTTTTACACTATCTCCTTTTATTTATCCACCCAAAGCCCAAATCCAACTTCTTAATTGGGTCCTCAACCTAAGGCCCAATACCCGGTCCAAGACCTAATTCGCTAACCCGAAATCTGGGTCGTTACATTAACTAACATATAGATTTTTAAATTTGTTAGATTTATCTAGAATACCAGAAAATTAAGAAGTTTTTTCAAAAATGCTGATAGTGCACGAAGTGTAATATCTAAAAAATATTGGTTGGTGACCAAAATGTAAAAATTTGAAAATTTTGGTGGCAAAGTGTAAGATCTGAAAAGTTTGGTGCCAAAGTGTAAATTTTAAAAGTTTAGGGACTAATTGTAATTTCCAAAAGTTATATATTTTATTCTCGTAAATGAATAGTTCACCCCAAGAGTGATATTTTCGTGTTACCTGGATTTTTGATACGGAGTTTGTATTAAGAGCTATAAAGTGTTAAAGTTCGAGAAAATTTTCGAATTTTGGATCAAAATAAAAATTGTTAAGGGTGCTCACCTACTGGGAAGGTCTCATGTCAATAGTTGAGACTGATAAAAAGGAGAATCAGTTCGAGTTGAAATTATATTTTTTGTATGGATATCGGATAAATGATTATTATGAGAAATTTATCCGATAAAGATTTCGGGTAAATTATCAGTATATTGGACCGAGTCAAAATTTCAAGATTTTGATTTTTACAAAATTATGGAATATTTTTATGTCAAAAATATTTACATATGGAGATCAGAATTATGAGAATTTCATATTTTACCCGATAGTTTGGAAATTAAAAAAAAATCGTAGAAAGTGAATATCGGGTAATCAGATCGAATTGAAATTTTAAGGACAGTTCTAAAGATTATGGAAAATTCATAAAATATTATTTTATGAATATTTTATTACATTTGGTTGGATTCTAACTAGATTTAGTTAGATGGTGACGGAATGGCAATTTTCAAGTCTTGTTAGTAAATAAAGTCTAATTGGAGGGTAAATTGGACATTTGCCATGGATGGCATTTTTGAAATATTTTGAAATGTTGAGGGCATTTTTAGATGATGAAAAACACATGGATTTAACCTTGGCCCTTGGTTTATGATAAGATTAAATTTAGCCATTGGATTTGAAGGCTAAATTAGTAATTTCACTAATTAAATGAATTTAAAATTTATTTAATTATTACATGTGAATTAAAAGGATAAAAGATGAACTAATTTGTTCATCTTGCTTGGATATTTTCAAAAAACAAGGGGAAGGAGGAAAAAAATTCTTTGGCAAATTTGAAGGTTCTAAAGTTAGAATCAAGGTATGTTGCTTTGAAATAAATTGATCTATGCTTCATGCTCTTTCTTTCGATAGTAATTTTGCATGGTGATATGAAGAATAGTTCATGTTCTTGAAGAAAGAGAAATTGTAATTTCATGAACCATGTTAGAATTAAGGCTTGATTTAAGTAATTCAAGTGTTGTAAACATGAAAACAATCTTGAACTTTGTTTAATTCTATGTTCAAGGTTATAAACTCTAACCCTAGAATTTGGGGATTTGGCTAGGGAATTGAATAAAGGATGGAAATGAATGATTTGTGATATTAGAAACCTTAATTTGATGTTAGAATGAAAATTTTCCCTTAGGAAGAATAAAGGACCAATTCGGTTAGAATTGGAAATAAAAGGGAAATTATTGTGAAAATTATTCTAGCATTAGAAATGATGAGATTATGATCAAATTAGCTTGATTTGATAATTTAAGACCAAAATGGAAATATTTGAAAGTAAAGGACCATTTTGGTCAAGGAAGAGAAATTAGAAGAAATTATGGAAAAATATCCATAAGATTGGATATGATGAAATTATGATTTTACAAGCTTTAAAATGTCATTTGGACCATTTTAAAAGTTTTTAAAAACATAAGGATCAATTCAAAAATCTTGGAAAGATTAGGGACCAATTCGGCATTTTGGGGAAATTAGGGACTAAAGTGAAAAAATTGTTTTCATGGAAGCATTATGCTTAAGTTGTTATTAGAATGAAGTTTTGATCATTCTTTGATTAAAAGTTGAAGATAAATCAAGGTATAATGACTTATGGATCTAAGAATGGACAATTATAGGAATAATTGCAGGAAAATTATTCCTATTGTATTTATGTGTTAGTATGATACTAACATATAATTTGAAATGTATTTGTGGCATGTTGATATACATATAGATCGTGATCAAAACCGAGATTGAACTAACAATCGAGAAAATGACATAGATCAAGCCGAAGCTTAGTGAGGCTAAGTACATATTGACAACTTATAAAGTGTCAAGGTGAGTGCATTACATGCATGGAAAATATTATGTTTGATTTGAAAGACTTGTGACAAGTCTGTTATAATTATATGCTTGAAGATTATATTTATTTTGATATTTGACATAGTAGAAAATGTCAAAGGTAGAAGGATTACATGCATTGATCACATGTAATTTGATTATGTTATGTTTTATGTGATATTTAGGGTATAAACTACCCAAGTATTCGATTATAATTGCCATGGATGAATTAATTACAAAAAATGAAAAGTATGCCCAAGTAAGTTATTGAGGTATGAAGTATAGTTGGCATGCCATAGAGTCCAGCGGTTTATCACTTCAGTGCAGTATATTAGCACTTAGGTGCGGTTATTTAGCACATAGGTACAATTATTTAGCACTTAAGTGCTGTTCTTTAGTACTTCGGTACAGTTTTTGACTCGTGTACTCAAGTCCTCAAGTTAATTTGGGCTATAATTTACTGTATAGTAAATGGTATATTGGTTAGAGAGTATATAAACTCTTAGGAAATGGCAAGGAAGTTAACATGATTGTAAATCCGGATTATATTATGTTAATATGTGATTAACATAAGCGAGATAAATGATTAGTGATCAAACTGCATGATCATCTTATTATTTTTATAATTTAAGCATATTGATTTATATTGAATATATATATAGTGCCTCACTAAGTATATACTTAGCGTGTGATGGTTCTTCACGCGTAGGTAGGAAATCCGGGTCGGAGTAAGGAGTAAGGCATCACTATCCGAGGGAATATATATACAGTATCGGTAACTACATCCTTGATGTATTTTGATATTTTCTAGTTGGCATGTATAAATGAATATTAGCTCTTTTAAACTAGTCTAGATGTGGATTGTAATATTAACATCTAGGTAAGTGGTTAGTATATGATGTTGGATTTTGTTAGACTTGATGCTAGTTTAAAGAAATTACTAGTAATGAAAATTGGGTAATATTATAAAAATGAAATTTTATAGTAATCAAAATGATTTTTATTTTAGGCAGTTTTTAGGCAGTTTTGTTAATCGTAAAGTATAGTTATAAATTGTCAAGTTGCTGCCTGAAATCGGGGTCTATCTGATGGATTAAAAATTGGAAATAAATTTTACACGATTAAAAGGAAAAATTCAAAATCGTCATTTTTGACTTGTATGAATAGCATAAAATGTGGTTTAAACATCATGTGACACTTTATACTAGTATTGGGTAATAAATACTGGAAAGGGTGTTACATTTATTGGTTTCAGAGCTACAGGTTAAACGGTTCTGGATAGGAAATGAGTCTCTATAGAAAGTTGGAGTGAAATACATGCCACTAGGATGTCAAGAATTACTGATATTTGTATAGAGTTATGATGATGCATGTTATTTAAAACATGTACTCCTTACTTATAATAGATGATCGTGACATGAACAGATGTCAGATTATCGAGAATCCCATCAGGGAATCGAGCAGGATATGCCTGCTCAGAGTGGGAGTAATGAGGTGAATCAGAACTCGCCTCAGGTTCAGCAAAATGTAGAGAAACCGGCTCAACAGAATGTAGGGCATCAAGCTCGGGAGCAAAGAAATATGCCGGTACAAGATCAAGGCTTATTTCTACAGTCTTTGGAGGCAATCCTAAATCGGCAGGCACCAGTATTAGTCCCAAAGGAATTAAGGAAAATTGGGGCACCAGAATTCTGAGGTGATACTGATGTAGATCCTATGGTTGCCGATTATTGGTTAAATGATATAAAGATCATGTTGAGTAGGATTCCTTGTGATAATCAAGGAAAATTGGAAGGAGTAGTATCCCTTTTGATGGAACAAGCCAGCGTATGGTGGAATGTGATAACTGCACAAGTACCTCCGGAACGGATTACTTGGGAATTCTTTCTACAATAATTCAAGGAAAAATATATTGGAGATGTGTTTGTCGAGGAAATGAGATAGCAATTTCTACAGTTGAAACAGTGTGGCAGATCGGTTTATGAATATGAATGCGAGTTCAATAGACTAAGCAGATTTGCAACAGAGCTTCTTCCAACCGAGAAATCTAGAATAGACAAATTTATAGCTGGGTTGGATTCTCAAAATAAAAAGATTTTGGTCTCTCGTAACTTCACTTCCTTTCAAGAGGTAGTGAACCGAACCAAGGCCATAGAGAAAGTTAACCTCAAGGAAAAAGTGAGAAGCAAATTCAGACCGAAAAAAGGTCTGGAGGTTCATTTTCTACATCATCATTTGAACGCAGTAAAGGAATGCCACAACAGTATCCTGCAACATAAGCCTCTTTAGTTAAGAAGGGGTATACAGGAGGAAAATCGAAGCAATCCTAGACGGGTACTACGGGTACTCGAGGTTTTGGAATTTACCCTATTATAGAATGTGAGCATTGTGGAAGAAGGTATCCTGGTCAGTGCTGGTTGACTGGGGCATATTTTCATTGTGGGCAAGCTGGTCATTTCAAGAAGAATTATCCAGAACTTCACCCAAATCAACCTATTGTAGCACATCAGGCGGGCAAAGGAAATAAAGGTGTTAAACCAGGAACATCTGCATCTACACCTAATCGAGAGAGCAAGCTTGCAGCTAGGGTATACCACATCAAAACTGTTGAGGATCAGGATGATGTAGAGATCGTAGCAGGTATGATCGAACTCTTTGGCAGACCTATCTTTGCATTGATTGATCTAGGCTCTACTCATTCTTACATTAGTTCTAAAATAATACTTGAAAGAATATCTCAATAGAACCAATTTTGAATGAAGTAGTTGCCGTCAATCTAATAGGACAAAGTGCCAAAGTGAGTATAATATGCCAGAAATGTCCTCTAAAGATTCAAATAGTAGAATTTCTTACCGGTCTTATGGAAAATATAAAAGGGTTAATCTTAAAGAAGCCAGACGGCTCAAAGATGGTATTTGTAGGCAAAAGACCGGATAATCTGAGCAATGTGATTAGTGCTTTAGAAACAAAAATAAATCTAAAAAATATACCAATGGTACGAGAATTTCCAGATGTTTTTCCCGATGAACTACCGGGATTACCTCCCGATCGAGAGGTGGAATTCGGTATTGAGGTGCTTCCTGGAACATCACCAATATTGATAGCATCTTATAGAATGGCTCCTACAGAGCTTAGAGAGTTGAAAGCTCAGTTACAAGAATTATCAGACCGAGGTTTTATATGGCCTAGTATATCACCTTAGGGAGCCCCAGTTCTATTTGTAAAGAAAAAGGACGGATCAATGAGATTATGTGTGGATTATCATCAGCTTAATAAAGTGACGATAAAGAATAAGTATCCTTTGCCGAGGATTGATAATCTTTTTAATCAACTATGGGGAGCAACAATGTTCTCTAAGATTGATCTTTGATTGAGGTATCATCAACAAAAGATTAAGAAGGCGGATATACCAAAGACAGCTTTCAAAACCAGATATGGGCATTATGAGTTTGTAGTAATGCCCTTCAGATTTACAAATGCACTGGCGGCATTTATGGATTTAATGAATCGAATTTTTTTAGTCATATTTGGATCGATTTGTGGTAGTATTTATTGATGATATATTGGTTTATTCTAAAACCAAGAAGGAGCACGATACTCATCTTCGAGTAGTTCTCCAGATCCTACGAGAAAAAAAAAGTTGTATGCAAAGCTATCAAAATGTGAAATATGGTTATTGTAAGTAATTTTTCTTGGGCATATAGTTTCAGCCGAAGGAATTTGAATTGATCTTAAGAAGGTTCAAGCAATTCTTGAATGGAAAGTCCCTAAAAATGTCTCCGAAGTGAGAATCTTCTTAGGATTAGCTGGTTATTATCGGCAGATCGTGAAAGATTTTTCAATGATTGCCACTCCACTAACCAGGCTGTTAAGAAAGGATATGTCGTTCATTTGGTTGGAAAGGTAAACTTAGTCCAAGGTTCATTGGCTCTTATGAAGTTCTAAAGAGATTTGGACCAGTGGCATATCAGCTAGCATTGCCACTTGAGATGAATAAGATCCATGATGTATTTTATGTATCCATGTTGAGGAGGTATAGATCAGATCCTTCGCATGTTATTACACCGGAAGAAATCAAAATTCAACATTATCTGACATACGAAGAAGAACCTGTAAGGATCTTAGCTTAGAGAGAAAATCAGTTAAGAAATAAAAAGATTCCTCTAGTCAAAGTTTTATGGAGAAATCACAAAGTAGAGGAAGCTAATTGGGAACCTGAGAAATAAATGAAAAGTAACATTCGTATCTTTTTGAACCTAGTACATAAGGAAAATTCAAGGACGAATTTTCTTAAAGGGGAAGAATTGTAATATCTCAAAAATTTTGGTTGGTGACCAAAATGTAAAATTTTGAAAAGTTTGGAGGCCAAAGTGTAAAATCTAAAAAGTTTGGTGCCAAAGTGTAAATTTCGAAAAGTTCATGGACTAAATTGTAATTTCCAAAAGTTATGTAGTTTAGTCTCGTAAATGAATAGTTCACCCCAAGAGTGATATTTTCGTGTTACCTGAATTTTTGATACGGAGTTTGTATTAAGAGCTATAAAGTGTTAAAGTTCGAGAAAATTTTCAGATTTTGGATCAAAATAAAAATTGTTAAGGGTGCTCAGATCAGAGTAGCACAAGGATGGGTGACCTACTGGGAAGGTCTCATGCCAATAGTTGAGACTAATAAAAAGGGGAATCAGTTCGAGTTGAAATTCTTTTTTTGTATGGATGTCTGATAAAGGGTTATTAAGAGAAATTTATCCGATAAAGATTTTGGGTAAATTATCAGTTTATTGGATCGAGTCAAAATTTCAAGATTTTGATTATTACAAAATTATGGAATATTTTGTATCTCAAAAATATTTACATATGGAGATCAGAATTATGAGAATTACGGATTTTACCCGATAGTTTGGAAATTAAAAAAATCGTAGAAAGTGAACATCAGGTAATCAGATCGAATTGAAAATTTAAAGACAGTTCCAAGGATTAT